>PISX010010455.1:0-48503 GCA_004024625.1 Mellivora capensis | reverse complement strand
CCTCTTTTTTTTTTTTTTTTTAAGATTTTATTTATTTATTTGACAGACAGAGATCACAAGTAGGCAGAGAGGGAGGCAGAGAGAGAGGAGGAAGCAGGCTCCCTGCTGAGCAGAGAGCCAGATGCAAGGGAGCCCGATGCAAGGGACAGTCTCGATGCAGGGGAACTCCATGTGGGACTCCATGTGGGGCTCGATTTGGGGGTCGATGCGGGGGACTCGATGCAGGGGGCTCGATGCGGGGCTCAATGCAGGGCTCAATCCCAGGACCCTGGGATCACGACCCGAGGCTTTAAGCCACTGAGCCACCCAGGCGCCCCAGCTTTTCTCCTCCTGACATTACCATGTGTTGATTCTGTGTGGCATATCAGCACACTTGGAGATGCCTTACTGTTTTTAGGGGTTCCCTAGTGTTCCTTGTGATGGATCTTTAGGATGTTTCCAATCTTTGGCTATTACATACCTTGCTACAGTGCCTATCTAGGCACATACTTCTTGGTCCACGGCTATGACTATCTTTAAGGTTTAATAGTTAGGAGTGGCATTGCTGGCTCTGAACACAGTATGAATTTTAAATTTCAATAGATGCAACCAAATCACCCTCAGAGGAGGCTGCACCCACCTACACTTCCATTAGTGTGTTTTGAGGGCCTCTTCATTCCCTCCCACCACACCAATTAAATGATTTATCATCACGAAGTACAAAGCTTTTAGGAAGGGAGGATTAAATGAGTTCACAGGCGTAGATGAGTTGAAAACAGTGCTAGCTCACAGAAAGGCTCAAGGAAGTGTTAGCCTCTCTCCCCAGGGCAGGCACACCTCCCTGTGACCTCCCCCTTCCTTTGGGCTCAGTCTCAATCCCAGCTCTGTAAACTGGAGCAAGTTCCTTAGCCCCAGGCTCCGTTTCCTTTTCTCTAGTACAGGAATCACAATGTCTTTCTCTGGAGTTGGTTTGAGGATTAAATTGGATAATAGAGTTACATAAATTTGGGGATCCAGGCATTGTTCAGGAAGTGATAGCTATTCTTCTTCCCTCAAACTTCCTCCTCCCCAGCTTTTATTTTGAAAATTCCAAACTGGCAGCAATTGCAAAAAATAGTGCATTAAACACCCTTATACTCTCTGCCTGGGTTTACCAGTTGTTAACATGTTACATTTGCTCTCTCTTTACACCTATATGATATCTATTATATTACATTATGTTATATATTCATGTTAACTATTTATATTGTGTATTGTGTATGTTTTTATACATTTACATGCACTTTAATATATTATATATAATATGTGATAATATATCATTCTTTTCCTCAGCGGTTTGAGAGTTGGTTGTACACTTCATGACATTTGACCCCTGAATTCTTCAGCATGTACCTTCCTAAGAACAAGGGTATTCTCTTAATACCATCATACTTGGGAAACCTATCACTGATACAATATTATCATCTACCATACAGACCATATTAAAATTTCCCTGATTGTCCCAATAATGTCCCTTATAGCTGAGGTTTATAGATCTTCAACTTTTATTATTAGTCTCTACCTAATACTCACCAAAGTGAATGGATGCCTAGAGGAGAATGGGCTCATCTCCTCCTCGTTCCAAGGAGAGAGTGCTATAACTCTAGGACCTAGTATTCCTCAGGGGCTGTGGGTCTTCTACCATGTTAGCAGGGAAAGTCACAGGCTGGGCCGAGTTTTTCATCTAAAGCTAGGGACTTTCCCATCAGCCTTCTTGGCTGACGTCGCCTCCTCTGCCTGACCCCAGCCACCCCATGCTGGTAGCCCAGGAAGGTTCTGCCCACCTCCCCACCAACTCTGGTTGGGTTTCTGGTGTTTCCTCCACCCTCCGCCTTGGTCCCAGTCAGTAGAGGCAGTTGTGTGGCCTTCGGTGAGGGAAGCCTGGTTCTTCCATCACCTCCACCATAGCCTCCCCATGCCATCCATCCCATGGAGGAATCGCTATGGACCTCCATCCAGGCTGGCCTCCCCCTAACTTAACCCTGGAATTAAGGGTTGAGATGATGAGACACTATCTGTTCCCCACGATCTTTCTGTCTGAAGTTACCTTCTCTGTAGTCCTCCGTAGATCTGAGACTGAGAAAAGCTGGCCACTGACCACATCCAGTCAGTAACATCAGCTGATGCTGATGTCCTTCTCTTTTTCCTTCCTTCTCTTTTTCCTTTTCACTCATGCATTTGTTCATTCATTCATTTATGATCGCTGACTTATAAGTCGTTCCAGGTACTTTGTTAGACGCCCAGCTGTAAGCTTGGAAAAACCATCTCCTTACTTCTGGCCTCAGTTTGCCCTGTGGTAAAGTGTGAAAATTATTTTCTCAGCACAGCTACTTTTCAGGTCAGAATATTTGAGAATTTGAGGAAAAGGCAGGATTATGAGAAAGTCACCACAGCAGAGGGGAACTTTGTAAAACTGAAGTAAGAAAAACCATCTTGGGCACCATCTTTGACTGGTGCTGTCGTGGGAGAGAGGAGAGAGCAGGAAAGCTGGTGGGAGCCTGCTGGAAAGGCTCCGAGCCCCCAGACTCCTCTAAAGGGCCCATGCAGAAATGGTTCTCACCACACCTAAACCTCATTCCTGTTTGATGTTCACTTACTATTACAGTGGCCTCACAGCAGACAGAGAGAAGAAAGCCATTGTGTGCTCAGAGTCCAAGGCTCAGTTGGGTCACTGAAGCTGAGAGTCTCCTTTCACTTTTCTGAGAGGCCTTGGTGGCCACTCACTGTGAACAGGTCTGAACCAATTTGGCCCTTGGCGCTTATCAGGTTCCTAAACCCACGGCCTGTGGAGATGAGAGGAGAGTGTAGACCATTCATCTCCTCCTCCATAACCTCCTACAGGTGGGATAGTAAGAATGGCCAAAATTCTGCCAGCTACACATTTATTAGCAAGCAGGCACAAAAATTCCTACAACATGCTTCAAGGGGAGTCAGGGTGTTGGCCTGGTCTGGTCCCTACACATTATTCATGCGAGGGCCTGGATGGTCTTTCTGGCTAACTCCTTTCGAAAACCTCTAGCACCCCTCCAGCACATTGAGGCCGCTGGTGTAGGCTTTGATGCCATTTAAGTGCTTATGAAACCACTCTCTAGAGTGCGGGTTCCTGATTAGAATACTACAGATGATGACTAACCCCTCTGGGCGTTATATACACACAGCATGTGTTTGAGACTGAAATGGTTAAAAAATAAATTCCTACAGAGTCGCTGTAACAGCATCCTAGTCTGTGCTTGGTTTCCTGGGCAGTACTGTGGGGAAGAATGGGGGCCACAGAACCGGGAAACATCAGTTCCCATCCCATCTCTGCCATGTCTGTGCTAATATAAGCTTGGGGCAGGTGCGTAATTAATTCCTCATTTGTCAAATGAAGATAATAACAAATCTTGCCTCTGACGGTTTTAGAAAGGATTAAATGAGAAAGTGTTGTGTCTGGCAGGTACCAAGTGCTGTATAGATGGTAGCCTTTGTTATTCATTTTTTGGACAAATATTTGCTGGAGGTCTAATGTTTATCAGATACTCTCCCAGGTCCCTAGTATCTTGCACTAGGTCAAGAGGTGGTCTCAAGGAGCTCTCTTGTTGCAAGATTGCAATAAATAAGAAAGATGTCTCGAGAGATAGTAATAGCTCTAGGAGAACTGGTGAAATGTTGGACAATTCATCTTCCCATGTCTTGGGCATTCTAGGAACCCCAATTCCAACACCACTTGTATTCTCTGAGTAGGACGCTCCAAAGAAAGCTCTTCTGCTTCACCGAAACCCTCCCAAATCAAGCACCCCTTCTTCTGCTCCCAGGGCCTGATTCTCAGTTGTTGTTGGAAGGAGACTAAAGAGGAAAAGGGAGGAAGAGAAGACAGAGAAGGGGCCTCAGAATCCCAGGAGCCCAGGGGCCAGTCCTGGTGCAGCCTTCTATCTCAGGAGCCAGGGACAGAGCCTGGCAACTCTTGGGTTACAGAGAATTCGGGAGACTATTTCTACTGCTGAATCTCTGGGAGCAGCCAGGGTGACCAGGGGCTGGGCAGAGAAGCTCAGAGTCATTGTCCAGTTCAGGTGGGAAGGCAGTGATCAGACGTGTAGAGAGATGCAGGGTAGGAAGGAAATGAAATGGTCCAAAGGCAGAATTCTGTGGGTGTGTGTATCGGATTGGCGGCGGGGGGAGGAGGTCTCTTGGGCACGGACTCTTCTTTCACTTATTCATTCAGTTATTTAGGAACAAATATTATGGAGTAGTTATCATTTTCTAGGCACTGTGTAAGGAAACAAAGTGTGGCAAGTGTGACCAAGGAACTCAGGACAGAGACTTCAAAATCAGATGTGCCTGCCATTGAATCCTGGGTCTTCCAGGTGGGGAGCATGGCAAATGATCTATCAGCCCAGCTGTGGGTCCAGCTGTCCAGAGCCAGACAGAGTCAGGCAGAGAGCAGGGAAGGGAGAGATTTTTCATTTGTAAAACAGGAATGGATGGAAAATGTAAAGATGGAAATACAGGGTCTGCCCCAGTGTCCGGCATATCATATGCACCTACTAAGTGTTACTAAATGGAAGTATAAAGGACTAGCAAGGAGCCCAAAGACTAGAGACTTGGAAGCTAACAAAGAACAATGGGTGGAAGGAAGGGCTAGTCACAAAGGACCCCAATGAGAGGGAAAGCAGTGATTCCCCATCTAACCTTATATCATAAAACCCCGGGGCCACTGATTAAAAATATGGATTGAGATCAGCACATTGAGATCAGCAGGCCCAGGGTCTGTATCTTCATGATCCTTAGACCAACAGGGTGCCTGGTATTTACTGGTTTGTCATGTGTCATATTCCAACACGCCATCATCTTCTCAGAGAGGAACAACAGCTCCAGAGTGGAACACAGGGCAGAAGTGATGCAATTACAAAATGTGTCAATACAAAATGATCTGTCCAGTGCAGCTGCATGCTCCCCAAGCAAGAGAGAGCCAGGCAGAGCGGGGCTCAGTGGATTAGGGGTTGGGAGGGGAAGAGGGGATGGTAGATAGGAAGAGAAACTGAGAGGGGAGCTGATAGAGCTCAGGGAATGAGAACTGGGTAAATCCAGCCATCAAAGTGGGATTTATTTTTTATCATTGTAGAACTTAGAACATCAAGCTTTTTAAAAAAAAAAAAAGATTTTATTTATTTATTTGACAGAGAGAGAGAGAGAGAGAGATCACAAATAGGCAGAGAGGCAGGCAGAGAGTGAGAGAGGGAAGCAGGCTCCCCACTGAGCAGAGAACCCTGGGATCATGACCTGAGCCGAAGGGAGAGGCTTTAACCCAGGCGCCCCCAGAACATCAAGCTTTAAACCAACTGTCTTATTTCTCCATCTGCTTTCATCACAGTTGAAAACAATGGTGGCTCCCATCATGGGACAGGAGGGACCAGCTTCAAGTCAGTGGCAGGTCCTCCAGCAGCATAGGGGGCCCATGAGGGAAGAGACTTTGGGATTCAGGCTAGTCAGGGAGCTGGTCGTGGCACCTCAGCCGCTTTTCTGCCTCTCAGTGTGTGGCAGCTTCAGATATGTGAGTTCTTAAGGCTACAGTGTGTCGCCTCTGGGCTTCTACTTCCAGAGTTCAAATCCAAGCTCTGCAACTTAGCTCAGTCCTGGCAGATAGCAAGTGCTGAGTAGACGCTGGCCTTTATTATTACTTCTTCAGCTGACGACAGACTATGGGAGAGGTCTGGTGGGCTGGGGTTCTGCTTTCATATATTGAGTAAGTGTCCACTGTGGAATGGGAAGGAAGGGAAGGAGAGTGGCAAGGAACATGTGGCTCAGTCCTGGGCAAACTGGACTGTGGAGGGCCTCTTTGTGCCCCTTGGTCTCCCCTCCTCTGAGCGACTGCTTCACCTGACCAGGCAGAGATCTACACGTAGGGCGGGCGATGAACAGGAGTCCTTTGCTTCAGGGACAGGGGAGCTCCCTTGCAGGGCATGTTCCTGGCTGAGTGGTTCCTGTCAGAGCGAGCCGACAAATGCCCCTGAATTCACAGGGATGGCAGGATGTGAAATACCTGGAAGGAATGAGAAGACCTAACCTTTGCAGCTCTTCCTCCTTCCCCCAGGGGTTTGTTCAGTTATGAAACTGATCAGTCAATTATCTGCTTTGGTCAATCAAGCCTTCATCTGTCATGCTTATGATCGCTGTGCTCAGACTCAGCGGCTCTACCAATGTCAGGTCTTGGATCTTATGGGAGGCCGTCTTTGCCAGCTCCTTTTTATGAAGGGGGTTTAATCCAGGCAACATAATCTGTCTTCCTTCTCAAAGTCCCCAATGCAACCAGCAGCTAGCCAGGACAGGGGAGGCTGTCTCTCAGCGCCATCTAGTGGTCAGGATTGCTTGTTTTCTTTCTTTCTTCCTTCCTTCCTTTCTTTCTTTCTTTATTTATTTATTTGAGCGAGACAGAGTGGGAGGGGGAAAGAGAATCTCATACAGACTCTGCACTGAGCACGGAACCTGATGTGGGGACAGATCCCACAACCCTGAGATCACCACCTGAGCTGACCCCAAGAGTCAGTGGCTCAACCCCTGGTGCTACCCAGGCACCCCAGGATGGCTTGTGTTTTCTTAAAGAACCCGAGCTCCAGCATTCCTACTCCCAGGTACACCTAGGGCCCCATCTCTTTCCTTCTGATCTGATCAGTGCATGCTTTGGTCACCTTGAAAGGAGGTGGTTAATGGAGGGCTTTTAGTTTTGTCTAAAGTGGAAACTTTAAACCTTAAACTACATACTTTGTTCCTGTTCAATGTGGCATGGTTTCAGGGAAGGGGATTGGGAAACTTAGCGGTACTAAAGGATGAAGGTAAAGTAGAGAAAGATGTAAAGAATGTTCTCCCTTTCCCAGCTCTGAGCACTTGGCTTCAGCAGTTCACAGACCATAGCTTGGCACTTCTCCCAGGCATCTCTCACCTAGTCATGGCACAAGAGCAGGAACAGGAAGTCTCTGCTGCTGGTTAAGGCTCATCTTCGCTCTGACACAGGTAAAGTGATGAGACGTGGAGCTAGAACCAGACTGCTCAACTCAGAGTACCGAGGGAATCCACAGATTGGGAGATTCGCTCACGTAAAAGTGAGCTTTGGACAATGTCCACAAGAGCCAAACCATGGAAAGAGCCTAGATGTCCATCAACGGATGAATGGATAAAGAAGATGTGGTATATATACACGATGGAATACTATGCAGCCATCAAAAGAAATGAAATCTTGCCATTTGCGACAATGGGGATGGAACTAGAGGGTATCATGCTTAGCGAAATAAGTCAATCAGAGAAAGACAACTATCATATGATCTCCCTGATATGAGGAAGGGGAGAGGCAATGTGGGGGGTTTGGAGGGTAGGAAAAGAATAAATGAAACAAGATGGGATTGGGAGGGAGACAAACCATAAGAGACTCTTAATCTCACAAAACAAACTGAAGGTTGCTGGGGGGAGGGGGGTCGGGAGAGGGTGGTGGGTTTATGGACATTGGGGAGGGTATGTGCTATGGTAAATGTTGTGAAGTGTGTAAACCTGGAGATTCACAACTTGTACCCCTGGGGATAAAAATACATTATATGTTTATAAAAATTTAAAAAAAAAGTGAGATTTGGAGAGTTCAGAGAGTTGGTATGGACAATGCACCTTCCCAAAATGCAATTTCCGCATTTCCAGGTTCTGAATTTCCTGGTTCAGGTCCAAAAGAGGGTCTCTTGCCAATTACAGTGTGGGGGCCACCTGAAGGAATGAGGTGGAGCCAACAGGTCTCATACCTAAGAAGGGAGGTTGGTGATGGAGCAGAGCACACAGATTCCTAGGATCAGAAGCAATGGGCATTGCTCTAGGGGTAGCACATGACTGTTGTTCCTTCCCAACACTACATGTTGCTACACTGGCCACTGGGGAGACTCTCAGATGACTCTGGAATGGTCTGATCTTGAAAGCAGGAATTTCCCTACAGGGTATAGGGGATTGTTCTTATGTGGACTCAGGATCTCTCAGGAAAAAATGCTCTTGGGAAGAGCATGGCTCTTTGGGAAGCAAATTTATGTTGAAATAAATCCATTAGAATATTCAGAATAAGAAATTTCCCTAAATATCATAGCCATTCAAACCACTGGAAGATAATGTCCATATGTAGTAGTACACATAGGATTGGAAGCTATTTATAGATAAGAAACACTAAAATTTTTCTAGGATCTTTTCCTCTACTCCAAATCCCTGCTTTCCCTGACATAGTTTATGATTTTTTTTTCTTTTTTAGAGAAGGAGAGAGTGGGGAGGGGCAGATGGAAAGGGAGAGAGAATCTTTTTTTTTTTTTTTTAAGGTTTTATTTATTTATTTGACAGAGAGAGAGATGACAATTAGGCAGAGAGGCAGGCTGTGAGAGTGGGGGAAGCAGGCTCCCTGCGGAGCAGAGACCCCGATGCGGGGCTCCATCCCAGAATCCTGGGATCATGACCTGAGTCAAAGGCAGAGGCTTTAACCCACTGAGCCACCCAGGCGCCCAGGAGAGAGAATCTTGAGCAGACACCACATCTAGCACAGAGCCTGGGGCAGGCTCAATCTCACTCACAACCCTGAGATCACAACCTGAGCCAAAATCAAGAGTCGGAGGCTTAACGGACTGAGCCACCCAGGTGCCCCAAAAGGTATTTGTTTCTAAATGTGAAGTGAAATAATTTCTAGAAAAGTGTATTTAATACGAATTATTTTATGTAACACTGTAGGTATGCAGAACTACGTATATATTCATGTACATAAATATGAGTGGGAGATTTCCCCCCCCAAAACATCAACAGTGATTATCTTTGGGTGTAAAAATTTGGTGGAATGCTTTTAGTTCCTGCTTTGTTCTTTTCTATATGATTTTAATGTTTTAAAGGAGTATGAATCATTTTTCTAATAAAGTTATTAAAATGTTTTTCAAGTATTGATCTCATCAGTAATGTAGAAAGCTGAGATTCAGGGAAGTTGGCAACTAACTCAATGTAGCCACAGTCTGCCAGTCAAAGAGCCAGAATTTGCCCTCATCTCTTCCCATCCCTCAAGTTTAATGCCAACCCCTTTGAGTCACAGCTTGAACTGATAAAGGTCTTGGGGAGGGATATTGCAAACGGACACCCGAGAGAACTGGGGGTCAGTGTTGAGATCAGAGGGGACTCACATGTTTTTGATGTTGCTCGGATCCCTGCTACCTCTTCAGAGCAATTAAGCTATGACCACAATAGCATGACTGGGTTCCTGTTCTGCACTGTGTTCATGTGGTCTGGCAGTTGTCCAGGTCTTGAAGACACAGACACAAGTCTGGGTTCAGAGTTAACTTGGGCCCAGTTCTAATCCAAGCCCACTTACATCCTGCAAGGGAAATGATGTATTCAGCCATGTTCTCCACTTGAGGGAAGAAGGAACATGTGGCTAGTTGGATGGAATCCAGAGGACTGACTTCATGGGGTTCTTGGCAGGAGCAGTATGGTGAATGATTTCAAGGAGAAAGCCCAGAGTCCGTCTTCCTTCCCTCCACCACTTCTCACTTCCCTGCACTCACCCATGTTCATCTACACTCCTTAACAGTAGTACCGCAGACCCTCAGACCCTTGCCTTGACGTTTTTGGATTTCTGGGACATCATCCTACTCCATTCAGCCTGCTTGTCAAGTGGCAGGACAGGGAGTGGGACCCACTGAGCCCAGTATCTTCCTAGAACGAGAATTTGGATTTAAATAATGAAAGCTCAGAGATAGGCTACAGTAGTAATTTCCCATTATACGAACACTCCAAAGGGCATTTACTGGGTCAAGAGGAGGCCCCGAGCAACTGGTTCCCTTCTCAGCCTGTGCATTCTGAACACAGACATGCGGTTTCTGACAGAGCACTCAGCAGTGCTGCGTTCTTTTTTTGTGTCATCAGAAACCCCACTCTTCTTCCCTCCCTGTCCCCAGACCCTTCTATTGTCTTCCCTGAAGGAGGTCACAGCTTCAACATAATACCCCACAGATAGGAAAGAAAATCCACCAAAGATGACATTGCTTCCTTCCTAGGTATGTATCTTGCTGAAAGACATGAGAGAAAGCAAACCCTGACCTAAGCTGTGGGCAAGAAAGAGGGGCAGATACTTTTGACAGAAAAAGGTGTATAAATTTGCATGTATGCGTTAATCTTGAGCCATGGTGGAGAGTTTTCTTTACAGAATGTGGTAGAGAGAAAGCCAGGTTTTGGAAACAGCTCTGTGTCATAGAATGCAAATGACCACAGACCTTCCACAACATGGGAGTTACAGAATTTAAAGCTAGGAGCATGGGGGGTAATGCTTTGTCATTATAGACCATTGTATATGGCTCTCATATCCACGTGCATAAGTCTCAATCTCTTTACTTGTGTGACCCTGGACCTTAGCACAGTGCATGGTACATTAATGGTTGTTGAACTGAGTAACAAGTTCTTGAAGTCAGGTCAGCCCTCACAACAGCACATTGCTTGGGAAGAGAAGACACTAAATACACACTTATTAATTAGCATCTGAGACTAATAGGACGCCTAATTGAACTAATTCCCTAGACATCTCAGAGTCCGTGGGATCGTTAACCTATCAGGCTTATGCAGCCTTTCCTGAAGATGGCAGAGTTCTCCTAGAAGAGCCAACACAAGGACGGTAAAAAGAATCAAAATGGGATTTCTCCTACCCTTAGTGATGGGATCTGCACACCCCACTCCCACTCCCACCCCACCTCCAATCTGGGCTGCCACAGAGCGAGCTCCTAAGGCAGAGACCTTTCGCTTCAGATCTACAAGAAGAAAGATCTTCTCACTCTCACCCATCCCAGGGCCAAGAAGGGCCCCGAACTGGGACTTGGATGAGATGTTGTGATAGAAATTCTTAGCCTATTAGTGTTGCCAAGTCCCAAGATACCCCGCTGCAATCGCCTTGTCTGGCGGAAGGTTCTCTTTGAACTGATACAGTGAAGTCGGGACAGGCACACAGTGTCCCCCTAGGCAGAATGGCTTAAATAGCAGCATAAAAGCTTTTAGTTGCAAAGCCTTCTCATAAGCGGGCTCGCCTTAACAATATCCCTTTGTCCCTCCTCAGGCGACTAAGCTCCTTGTATCCTGGCAAAGGGAGGCACAGAGGGGAGGTGACCAGCCTGGAGTTTGGTTTCTAATCTCCAGGGCAGAAATTCTTTCCAATTTGCCCAGCACCTGGGCTGACTGCTGAGTTGGAAATGAGAGCAGCTGGGGAGTGGGGGTGGCTCTCTCCATGATTCCCAAGTTTTATAATGAACTCTATCTCACCCCCCCCACCACCAAATTTACAACCTTCACTGTTAAACCCAACACTTAGAAGTATGAGGCAGCATCATCTCAATGTATAATTTTTGTTTTTTTCACTCTCCTTTCTTTTAGCATTAGCCTTTCCCCCCCAATTTACTGCTAATCTCATGAAACGGCACTCATTTCCAGGGCTGTCTTAGTGCACACACATTAATGTCTTAATGCTTTATGGATGGATTCACATGATCACAGATTGGTGAGTTCTTCATTTTTGAGCTCGAGGTGTTCATGAATACTGCATGGTCCTTATCTGTTGCATTCTTTTTGACGACTAAATAAAGAGAGAGGACACGACTTTTAAATATCCCCAAAGAAGGGACACACACATTATTACATTATTTTGAGAGCTCTGTTTAAGTTCCTACCCCTTTCCCACATAGACATACGGCGAGCAAAACTTCTGATAAATTTGCAGTCAACAGGGGTTTAACCCTGTTCCCTGGGGTTTAACCCCTCTTCCCCACTACTGGTACCCCTCTTCCCCTTTCAGAGGCATTTTATAAACATTTGAGGACATTCGTAACAACTTTTTGCAGCTCGCCTCCCCTTATCACAATTCACCTATTGCCGAGCACAGTTCAGAACTGGAAAAATCCATGAAACATCTGCCTGTTCCTAGCTCCATACCAACCCCAGCACCAGCAGTAATTGTATTCAGCAACCTTGGCCTTCCTGTCCTGGTATTTTTCAGGCTTATGTCTTTCTCTCTCTTCACCTTCTTTCAGGGCTAAGAGCTCTACCGGGGCACTGAGTCAGGTGTGAATTCCCCACGCTGTTTGCTTACCCCCGTGGCATGGACATTTGCTGTACAGGGCTGCGTAGCAGCCTTTGGCCTTCTTTGGAAACCACTCTTTGGTTTCTCTCTCACTGCATACTTCTCGCTCGTGATGGGGGTGCTGGGAGAGCCTGTGTCAGAGGATCCTGCCCACCCTTCCCTGGCCAAGAGGTGGATGCCTGACCAACTTAGGTAAGTTTCACTCTAACAGGAGCAGAAGTGATAAAAAAGATTGAGGTCCTGGGAACCTGGGTGGCTCAGTCTCCTAAGCATCTGCCTTTGGCTCAGGTCATGAGCCCAGCATCCTGGGACCGAGTCCTGCATTGGGCTCCTTGCTCAACAGGGAGCCTGCTTCTCCCTCTCCTTCCTGCTCATGTTCTCTCTTGCTATTTCTGTGTGTGTCTCTCTCACATAATACCTAAAATCTTTAAAAAAGGCAAAAAGGATCAAAGTCCAGTTGTTCAACAGCAGAGTCTTGAGAAGACTCTCAACTATTTCCTACTACCCAGGCTCCCAAAGCTGTTCTGGTTCTAGCCTTTTTGAGTAAGCTTTGCCATCATTCCCTTCAAATACATGAGCCATCTGATCATATCCTTCCAAGAAATTCCTTTCAGACTTAAGTCTGACTGAAGTCGGTTTCTGTTCCTTGCAACCAGAGAATCCTAAATAATGCCAGTTCACTCTTTAATCTCTCTATGATCCTCTCCTTCCTATTTCCAGAAGGGACTGTTACAAAGAGACTCCCTCATTTTCAAACTCCGGATGGTTGGCTGACCTCCTCTTATACTGCTAAAACCATGCTTATATTTTCTGAAAGACAAGAACTCTTCTGCCCTTCCACTAAGCAAACCATCCATAAAGGGGTCACTCTTGTCCACCACAAGCAATTTTCTTGATGACTTACAAGAGAGACAGAAAGACTTCTGTATGCTTTTCAGGATCAGTGGCCTGAGTTTTCTGCTGTTGTCCCTCACCCAGCTGGTTTTCCTGTAAAACTGGTCCATGTCATTCCAATCTTGAGATTGCCTTTGCCTTCGATGCTTCCTCTGTGCCTATCCCACTTATCGCTTTCTTGCCCCAGCATCTGGGATGAACTATGCAAATATACATACCATGCAAGAGATAATTCTCTCTTGGCCTCCAATTTCCATGCTCGGTCTCCCTCCCAGGTCCTTCCTGATCTGGCTGTGGGCCCAGTCCCCCCACTGAAATCATTCTCTTGAGCCACATCTCTCCTGACTTGTGGTCAGAGGGCAACCCCCAGGGAACCAATTCTCTCTAACAAATACATAGAAGTCTTTCTGTTTCTCTTGAAAGTCATCAAGAAAATTACTTGTGGTGGATGAGTGCAACCCCTTTATGGATGGTTTGCTTAGTAGAAGGGCAGAAGAGTTCGTATCTTTCGGAAAATATGGTTGAGAACCTAACCAATTTAAGGCACTTGAGAGACTACAGAGACACTTGAAAGACTCGCTTTTCCCCTACCTGATGGTAGAAGAGAGATGTGGTGAGCATTACTATTAACTGCCCTATTATGGCAGGGACTTGTCACTATGTATATGTGCCTGACAATATGCTAGATACCTAAATTTATCTTATTTATGCTTATGAGAGCCAGGGGACTGGGGATTATTGCCATTCTATTCTGTAGATGAGGATATAGCCTCAGAAAGTTTAAATAAATAGGCTTAAGACATCTGGCTAGGATGTGGAGTCTGGACTCAAATCTCCCTTGCTTTGATAAGTCAGGAAGACAAAGGAAGGGCTGGCGTTCTTTGGTGTGTGTTTAGTGCAGCGGAGCTTGGTCTGTCCCATGCCTTTCACCTTGAATCTGTACTTGAATCACTAGAATTACTACAACTGTGCCTTCCTTCACGCGGGGTCACCCTCCCCACCCACTCCCAAAACACAATGGGTGAAAAGCCAGGGGGGCCACCATTCCCACAGATGCTATTTTTAAGTCTGCTTCTGGAACTGACTGCTTTCCCCTGTACGTACCTAATCTTATTGGAAATTTGTCGGGTGCAGACAGCCCTAAAGGACCAGGGATGGAGTGTGGGAAGTCCAACCTTCCTCAGGCCAACCCGAGTTTGGCCTGCCTTCTGCCTTTACTAGCAGTATAACCTCCAACAAACCATGCAATCTCTCTAAGACTTGATTTCCTCATTTACAACACAAGGGTTAAAATAGCTGCCTTACCCAAAGAGAAAAAGATATGTTAATTGTAAGACACTTTATGAATTTTTGTTAGGAAGCAATGATTCCTAATTTAGAAACGAGGAAAACCCAGATCGTGCATGGGTTTTTTTATGGGCAGATAAGTCCATGGGAGAGCTGGATACCGTAGAGACCAGCTGATGCCAAGCCTTGTGCCTTGGTTCCTTACCTTCCTTCTTCTTGATTCTATAACTGGCGACTTGGCTTCTAGACTAAAGATGAAAATGTTAATATTATATATGAAAACATTTTCTATGATCTCAAAGTTTATTTTTTGTCTCTGGTTTTGAAGGAAATTTAAACATTTTTGTGGGCCCTAAAATATTATGGGCAGTAAGCACTGCACATGCTGTCCATTAGGGTAAGTCCCCTGGAATTCAGATCTTCTGCCTCCACAGCCCATTCTGTGTTCTTCTGTGCAATGCTGCCTCCCAGAGCCAGGGTTGGAGCCCAGTCAGCTCCCAGCCACAAACTGAGAAGCAGTGTGGGAGAACTGGGCCTTGGAGACAAGAGGGCACAAGGGAGGTCCCTCTTCAGTAGGTGGGCTTTGCTGCCAGACTAACTGAAGCCCCTTCTTGCTAAGATGACTCTGGGAGGGGGCTGTCTCCTGTCTCTCTGATAGCGTCCCAGGGACAGCCCACGAGCCTCACTGTAGCTCTGATCCCTTTGCCCATTCCCCGCCTTACTTCCAGCAGAAAACACTCTCCTGTTATCGAAGGCCCACTGTGTACTGGGGACTGTACATGGATTATATCATTGGATCATCACAAAGGACTTATTTTTTAAATTAACATACAATGTACTATCAGTTGCCGAGGTAGAGGTCAGTGATTCATCAGTTGCATATAACACCCAGTGGCCATTACACCATGGGCCCCCCCAGTGTCCATCACCCATTTACCCCATCCCCTCTCCTCCTTCCCCTCCAGCAGCCCTTGGTTTGTTTCCTAAGATTAAGAGTCCCTTATGGTTTTTCTCCCTCTCTGGTTTCATCTTGTTTCATTTTTTCCTCTCTTCCCCTATGATCCTCTGTCTTGTTTCTCAAATTCCTCATACCAGAGAGATCATATGATAATTGTCTTTCTCTGATTGACTTATTTCGCTTAGTATAATACTCTCTAGTTCCATCTACACTGTTGCAAATGGCAAGATTTCATGTTTTTGATGGCTGTGTAATATTCTATTATATATATATCACATCTTTTTTTTTTTAGATTTTATTTATTTATTTGATGGAGAGACATAGTGAGAGAGGAAACACAAGCAGGGGGAGTGGGAGAAGGAGAAGAAGGCTTCCCGCTGAGCAGGGGGCTTGATGAGGAACTCGATCCCAGGATGCTGGAATCATGACCTGGGCCGAAAGCAGAGGACTGAGCCACGGAGGCACCCCTATACCACATCTTCTTTATCCATTCATCTGTCGATGGACATCTGGGCTCTTTCCCTAGTTTGGCTACTGTGGACATCACTGCTATAAACATTGGGTGCAGGTGTCCCTTCAGATCACTACTTTTGTAGATTCTATTTATTTATTTGAGAGATTCACAGTGAGAGAGGGAACACAGCAGGTGGAGTGGGAGAGGGAGAAGCAGGCTTCCTGCGGAACAGGGAGCCCGATGTGCGCTGGATCCCAGGACGCTGGGATCATGACCTGAGCTGAAGGCAGATGCTTAATGACTGAGCCACCCAGGCATCCTGCTACATTTGTATCTCTGTGGTAAATACCCAGTAGTGCAATTGCTGGGTTGTAGGGTAGCTCTATTTTCAACTTTTTGAGGAACCTCCATACTGTTTTCCAGAGTGGCTGCACTAGCTTGCATTCCCATATCACAACATTCTTATGAAAGAGGAAACTAACTCAGGGGAGCCAAGAGCTCGTGCTACTGGCTGTAGCCAGTACCACATGGCTGTGTACTTCCTACACTGGTTTGAGAAATCCAACCTAACTCCTTCTGCCCTCATGGAACCCCAGTGCTTTCCTTCTGGAAAGAATGGCTCAGCCAGCCTAAGAACTAGGTGTGGATAGGATGGCCTTAGAACTCTGTCCACATTGCCTATCCGTAGTTGGAAACACCTTGGTTGATCTTTGAATATCCTGGCTAGGGACAGGAGGTTGATGAAGGACCCACGGTCCCATCAAGCAATCAGAAGACATAGGATCAGATTAGGTTCAGGTAGTTGGAAAGCAGGCCAGTGTCTCCCCCAGACTTGGGGAGACCCACTGGATCTTCATGTTCCTTTTCTTTGAAGAAAATTTCTTTTCTTTGAAGGAAATTTAAACATTTGGCACTGCTCTGGACTTGTGAGAACTCTTTGTTGTTGTGGCATGTGGGAAAAACAGGTTAGAGGGCTAGGAGAGATCAGGCCTAGGCACACCTAAGGTGTCTGTGTGTGAATTAGAAAAGGACATCTGCCCCTTCAGAATGGACTGTTTACAAAAAGACAACCCCAGGGGTCATTACCTATAAATTAAACAAACCAAAAAGTCTTTTCCTCTTGGCTGCCATACCCAGTGCCAGAATTGAGGCTTGGGCTGGGGACAGAGTTGGATTACACTCCCACTCCCTGCTCAGTCACTCTTCAGGATCCTAGGACCTGTCTGACCCACCTGTCTGACACCAGGGCCCTCTCACCCATTTCCCAAGAATTTCTGAATCTCCAGGTTTTTCAGATGACATCCATTATTTTTCCACCTTCTAAGAGAAGAGATCTAGACTGACCTAAGAACAACCTGTGTTTAATCTTTTCAGTATAAACCAAATGTGGGTCTTCCAGCTTCAGACCTTGCCTTAGGCCAATTCCTTAATTTCCATAGGCCTCAGTTTCTCCATCTTGAAAACGGGGACAATAAAAACGACCTTGCAGGACTGATTCAATGAATAGACAGACTGGAACCCAATGCTGGCACGTAGTGGGTCTGCAACACTACGTGGTCCATGGTCCTCAGGTGGGCGAGACCTGCAGGATGCTCACAGCCGGCACTATACGCGCAGTCCCGCACAACCCCTACAAGCTGGGAGGTGAGGGGCTCGGGCCAGTCCTCTCCCCCGGGGCTCCTGCGGACACCTCCGTGGCAGGCAGGGAGGCAGGGGCAGGGAGGGCCGAGCAGCTCTGTACTGCAGCCACCTGCGCCACCGCCTGGGCGGAGGACGCGCTCCCGGGCGCCCGGGTGCGGCGGACTCCCGGAGGCGGAAGGCGGCGGGGTCGGCGGGGCAGCGAACGAAGCCGGCGAGCGGGCGAGCAAGGAGTTAAGCGGAGCCGGAGGCTGCGCGCCTGTCAGACGCGAGCATGTGCAGTTTGCACAGCATCCGTACTATGGGTGAGTGCCGCCGCCGCCGCCGCCGCCGGGGGCTCGGCTCGGCCCGGGCAGCGGCGGCTGCAGCCCCCCGGGCCCCGCGCCGCCGCGGCGGGCGCCGACACACAATGCGGGACTAGGCGCGGGCGCGGGAGGGCCGGCGGCGTGGGGGAGGCACGGCGGGCAACTCGACGCGGGGGGAGCCGGAGCTCCGGGCGTGGGGGCGGGGAGCAGGCGGCGCAGGAGAGCGCCCCGAGTCCCGGCGCGGGAGGAGGAGCGGGAGCCAGCCGGGGAGACGGCGCTCCTGGCCGCACCTGCACCGGGCGGGCGGCCGGCGCGGCCCTGCCCTTGCCCGCTGCCTCGGCTCCGCACGGGTAGGTGCCCCTGATGCCGGCGGAGAGGCCTTTTCGCCGCTCGTGGAGGTGGCGGCGCGGAGCGGGCAGCGCCGAGTGCGGGGGGCTCGGGAATGGTGCGGTGATGGGGAAGACCGGGCGGCCGGGCTGGGGGTGCTGCCCGATCCCTCTTCCTCTTTGCTTTCGGTTTCGAAGCGGCTGCCCGGGCTGGAGCCCGAGCCGCAGATTAGAAGGTGCGCCCGGGCTTGGCTTCCCTGCGGGGGATGGGCGCACAAGGGGGCGTGTTGGGGAAGGGGTGCACGTTGGCAACTTTCCCCGCTTGAAACAAAGGGGTGTCGGGGAGGTGCGGCGGGGGTGGGAAGGGGCCAGCGGGGATCTCCGGCCCGGAAGGTTGACATCCCCCCCTTCCTCCGGGCGGAGAGCACCTCTGAGGCCGCCTTGGGAGCGCCGAGGGGGCGCCAGTTTCAGTGGGAGCTAGGGAGCCAGGGCATGCGAGTGAGGAACACCGACCCTTCTGAGTTTGAGGCTGAGGACTTTCCTGTAGGGGATGGAACCGTGCCAAGATGACCCTGCTGCCTTCTCCCCAGGGTGCATGGGAAAACTGGGTGATGGTGGACTGAACACCTGGGTGTCCTCCCTTCTCCGAGTCAGTGCCTTGGGGCCCGGCTCAGCCGCCCGGCCGTCAGCTCTCCGTTTGCCCTCTCTGTTTTCGAGGTTCTCGGTGGGAGACGCAGGGTTGAGACAGGGACCATTAGAGCCCCGTTCATGGCAAGGACAGGGAGACATTGGCCTCTTTCCCAGGTGTCTTCTTTTCCCTCTTTCAGCGCCGGTCAGAAGCTGACCCCCTTTTCTTCCTTCCTGGGACTTTCTCCAAGGTTTTCTCAGGGGTATATTTGGTTGCCTCAGGTACTGAGCTTAGGGTGCTGGGTTGTTCTGATGCCACTTCGAACCCTCCCTGGAGAAAGGGATCACAACCCCCCGGAGCTGTGCCAGTGTAACCTTGGGGGCTCTGCTCACCAATTCTGTGCTCTCAACACAGAATAACAAAGGAGCTGTGACTCTGGCCTTTATACTTCGGACCACCTGGTTGTTTCTCTTGGCTCTAACCAGGAAGAAGAGTAAAGGTTAGGGATGAATGGCTTGCCATGGGGCTGGTATACTGTCTTTCTCTCTAGAGAACAAATGGGCTGGGATCCAGGTGGCTGGTGTCTCCCGCCCCAAGCCCACTCGCATGTGACCACCGGCTTCCATTCTGTGGCGGGACTGCCCATTGCCTTTCTTCCTCTTAGAAAGGACAGCCCCTTGAGAGTTGAGTTTTCCCCTGGTTGCAGAGCAGAGCTACATTTGCTCACCTTGGGGAGACGGAAGCCACTGTGGATGGCGGGGAGCCGGACTGCTGGGTGCCTCTCTTGCCTGGTGCTGTGAATGGGCTAATGATACCAGTGGTTGGGCCAGGGGTAGGCCATGTTGCTCTGGAGACATGGAGGGGGTGGGCTGGGATGAGGTTTGGCCTTCCACTCCAAGGCTTTGTATTTGGGGACAGAGAGGGGTAGCTGGGAGACAACAGGTCCTCCGAGGCCAGATGACAAGCTGATGTAATGTTGACTTTGGCCACTCAAAGGCACTGGATTAAGGGAGGTTCCAGGACCAGTAAGGGGTGGCAGGAGAAAATGAAGTCCCTTGAGTCCTACATGTGTGGCTCTGGAACTTGTGGCTGAAGTCAGGGGCAGGTGCTGGACCGGAGATCACCCCCAGTCCCCTTGTAGGGACCTTTCCTTTCTAAATGGGTGGGCTTGATTTTCTGCTTAGCCCCCCACTGGGTTAATCACAAGCTGTTTACTCAGAGAGTAAGGATATGGAGGCCTGACCTCCCTACCCCTGGTGGTGAGAGCAGGGCTGTTCTGGACCGTTCCTCAGATGTACCTGTTCCTCAGATGTACCGACAGTAAGATGGGAAAACCATACTCCCCGGACTCCCTCTCTTAAAGCAACAAGGCATGAAGTTTTACCTTTGTAAAGTGATTTAAGAGCCTTGGGTCCTTGAAAAATGTTAAAGGAGTTAGGGAAACTTACACTGTGTTTATTTCACTTGTATCAGATTTATATATTGTTTCTAAAGGGAAAGGTGTCATTTTGCAGGAAAGGGCTAAATTACAGCTTCTGTGAGAGGGAAGCCTCAGCGCTAGTTTTGAAAGTGTGGTTTTTAATCGGAAGACACTTGCTGCGGCACACAGGCTGCAAGTGTTTTTCTTTCTGCCTCTGCACTCCCAACATCCTAGGGCTCCTTCCGAGGAAGATTTTCCCCCATAGACAGGGTCCATCCTGGACACCAGGAACAGTCACTTTCCAAGCTCTGAGAAGGGTCTCTGTTGATGTCGGGGACTCTGATGTTACAAGTTGAGACCTAGGCAGTAAAGCGAAGCCGTTTGGTCTTATCAGAGGCCATATCAGATCTGCTGTCCTTGAGGGAAGGGAAACCTAACTCCCCTCCTCCTGGCACAGCCTGGCCATTTTCAACTTTTTATCCCTTTACTTTCCTTCTACCTCCTCCCCTCAACCCCAATTTATAGACAAGGTGGTTTGGGTTTTCTTTTTTTTTCCTTTTCTTCTTTTATTGCAGGAACATTCCTTTTAAGGCGTGGATAATTTCTGACTTCGAGAACTCTCCGCTTCCTTTGTGGCAACACCTGGCTAAGGAAGGAATGTCAGAAGGGATGTCGGGAAGAAATACGGCCCTTCTGGCCAGGTCTTCTGCTTGATCTACCAATCCACCTTGGAAGTCAGAGGCTTTGAATTTGAAAAGTGAGGTGTAAACGGATTTCTGGGGAAGGGCTAGGAGGCAGCACTTTGGCTGTGGGTTCCCTCCAGGGAAACTGAGCCACACTGAGAGTTAGGCCAGTGGCAGTGGCATGTGTGAATGTCTGTGGGGGGCAAGTATTCCTTTCCTGTGACTTCACCGTGTTTGAGACAAGTACTAGAGAAGTCCCTAGTAAGGTGAGGATGCACCAGTGGAGTTTAGGAACCCATGTGTTCGGTGTCCTATGCCCCTGTGTCTCAGGCTCTGCACCGTGGGATAGTCCAGGCTGCTGTGATTTTAGGAAAAGGAAGTGGTTTGCACCCCTGCAACTCACATCCCTAGACAGAGCTGCAGCTGAATCAGTCAGGTCTCATTCCCAGATAAAAAGGAGGGCCTGCTCCCTTGCCTGTGCGCACACCCATCCGGCAGGTGTGGGCCCCCACTCTCCTCCACCCAAGGCTGTCCTCAATGTTCATTTTAATATCAATCCCCCTATATATCAATTTAGTGGGGTGGAGGTCACAGAGTGGTATTGGTCCCCTGCTCCTTCAAAGAAAGGTTCTGAAAGGTAACTTTCTACCCTCCTCTGATGTTGGTGCTTCTATCTTTGGGGTTGGTCACAGTCCTTTTGGCAATGTGAAGAGTAACCAAAGTCATTGCCAATTTCTGTTTCTGAACGTCCAGCTGCCCATTATCCTCTACTGTGCTGGCTCCCCAACGGAGAGCTTGATATCCTTTCAGGGCTCTTGGCCCCAGTGTGACTGGTCCTGTAGAAGTTAGGGCCAACAGTCTACATGGATAAGACTTGGGTCTCAGGTTGCTCCTTCCTGCTGCTCCATCCTTTAGAAGCATAACAGTTAAAAAAAAAAAAAAAAGACTTGCATTGTCAAATCCTAACCTCATGTAGGGAGATCTAACAGATGTGTGGGGGGGTGCATAATCTAAGAGCATTTTTTGGCCATTCCTTTCTGCTTCGGAAGCCCCTCCTTCAGAACACACTGGATTAGCCATTTCTGACTGCTTCCGCAGTTGAGCTTGAGTGATGAATACTTTCTAGCTGGTTCATTCATTCACTGTTTCCTTTCAGTTCTTAAGACGCGCCCCATCACATGAGTTTCTGGAATGGTCCGTTTCCATCAGAAGTGTCACTCACCCTGAGTTTTCATTAAGGCCTTGATACCAGCCCTGAGGATGTAGGGATGCCAGCCAAGAAGGAGACTGAAGAGCCACAAAGAGAGGATTCTTTTCTGGACTTCTGAAGGGTGATTCATGCTTCAAGATAAAATGTGCTCCCTGGGCTCTATGGCTTCAGTGCCTGCACGGGCGGTGGAGGGATGGGCCCCGGGGGCAGCGAGAATCCCACCTTAGAGACAATAATCGATGTGCTTTGGAGCGGTGGTGGGGACCTATTTTTAGCCTACTGCCAAACCCTACCTTCTTTTTTATAGCCGTCCTTGGCCACATCCCATTCTGGTTTGTAGGTTCCCCCTCCCTCTCTTTCCCAATCCCAAAAGCCTTTTGAAAGCCGGGAGCAAGGCAGCCAGGGTACTGGTCTTCCTTTCAGCTCCTTCTAAAACAAGTATGGATGAGAAGTATGGTCAGCACTGGGTAACACAAGGAGAAGCTCCAGATTTTTGTTTTGTAACTGTGTTTTTGCCTGCTATAAACAAGGGGATGACTTTCTTACACGGACTTTAGGAGACTTAAAGCTTGCATAGAACCTGCAGTTTCTAGCACGTGGTGAGTGCTGGTTAAGTCATCAGGTGTGGTACCTGGGTGTGATCAGATATTCAGATTTCTAGGTCATTGGGCAATGACGCTGTTTGTGCAGGAGCCGACAGTTGGTAAAGACTCGCAGAATCAGGAAATCTTGGATCCCTCCCTTACTGACCTGTGTGACCTCGGGCAGCTGATTTCAGCCCTCCAAGCCTTAATTTCACAAATGGAGCTTCGGCTGGTTTCAATGATCATAACAATGATAATAGTGCTAGCCACCATTTATTAAAGACTTACTGTATGCCAGGCACTGGACTAATCACTTGACATATGTTCTCTTTCTCTCACAGCAATATTGAGGTAGCTATTATTAATTATCCCCATCTCGTAGCTGGAAAAACCGAGGCCCTGAAAGATAAAATGATGTCACATGGCACATGACTAGCAAGTGTCCAAACTGGGACTTGAACTGGGATCTGTCTGATTCTTTTATGTTCCATAACCTTGGATCAGGAGATGAAACAAGTGTTGAGGAGAAGTTAAACGTGGTGATAGTGTCAGTAAGATAGAAGGAGAGCTGATGTAGATTGGAGAGAGCTAGTTAAAAGGACATGGAAGTATAGATTCTTATTTGAAAAACAACATCCCAGTGAATGTTCAGGAAGGAGAGAGAGGTTGGTACCCTGCACTGAGGAAGGAGACCAGATGGCCTGGGAGTTACTATAAGGGGAATCAGACTCTCTGCTTGGCATAGGAATGTGTCTCATAAACCCCATTTCATTTTGATGCCAAAATTTGTCTCTCGCTGAACAGACTCTGGGGAGCATTTTTCTTTCTGTCACCCTACTGCCACGAGTCATAATGGCTTATCTTTGCCGATACTTAACTCCAGACCTCATCCTCTAACCCAGTTTCTGGGCCTTCCCCTGCTCACCATTAAGAGTCCAGCTGTGGAGACCTGATTCTGACTCTGGGTTCCCAGGTACACTCTAGAAAGGGTAGAAAGCATCGGACTGTCCTATTCTTCTGAGAAAGTCTTTGTGTCCACTGAGTACTCCCTTCAAAGTGACCAGCTAGCTCACTGAGATGATTCTCATCATTTTCGTCCTTATTTGTTCTAGGCAAGTTAATGCTAAGGCTCTTCTACCATTTTGATGTGTTTGTGGAAGAGGAATGGAGGTGAAGGTGGTGGCCTGGGGAGGTAAGCGGACCCCACTCTGAGAGTTAGTGTGATGGTGTGTAATGGAGCCTCATTCTGGAGGGCAGGGGGATTTGGGTTCTCTTGGCTCAGGGACTCTGGCCACATGACATGGGTGCTTTGGCCTTTCATTTCCTTTTCGTAAAATGAGAATGCTGAAAGAGAGATTCTGGAATAATCTGGAATATTCTCCAGCAATAGTGCTGGCTGATCCAACAGAGTCTGGACAGTTTGGTCCTTTTTCAGGGAATAATTCAGCTGGTCTAGAATTGGAGGAAGTTGGAGCTGGGAGAACAGAGGTGGGGTCGAAGGAGAAAGAAGCCAAATTAAGGGACAAAATCAGAGGAGGAGCAAGTCCCTTCTTGTGAAAGCAACCTGGGTTAGGTCATTCCTCCTTCGACTGCTGAAGTGGGGCAGCTGGGAGGCCGCATGTTTACCCTGCATTCACCAGCTCGTAAATGGTGAGGGGCATGCCTGTCTCTTGTCTTGAAACCTCAACTTCACACCCCCCCCATCTCAGACTGTCCCCAACTGAAGGCAGCAGGGAAGTTGTGCATTGGTGAATGTTTCACATTCTGCACTTGGATTCAGCAGACTCTGCAGCGTGGTTCAACCCAGGATACCCTCCCCCTGCCCCCCCACGAGGCTCCGGGACCTGGGTGCTTTGATTGATGCTTTCTGGGTGACTCGGTGTTAGTAAGAACGTGTCTCTCTGGCTTCCCTCACTTCCCCTGGAAGCTCAGCCTAGGAACTCAGGGAGTCACAGCTCTTCTGTTCCTGGATTTGGGTCTTCTCAATTTCCCTTTGAACAAAGGTGTTTGTCCAAGGACCCTTGGATTCTGCTGTCCATTGGTACATGGTCGATTTTCATTTCATCATATTCAAGGTTGAGGAGCAAGTGAATTCCCACTGAACCCACCAAACCAATCTTTTCTGTCCCCACCTGCCTTGCTTTTTCTCTTCGTTCCTTATCGCCCTTAATCCCATTATTCCCAGGGGTGGTTACTGTACCACTGCGAATATGAGGGATGATCTTTGTTGGTACAGGGACAAAACATTTCATTTAAATAGCTAGGTTTCTAACGAGTTAGTATAAAGAAACAAGACTCATTGGGTTGTACTCAGAAAGTGACTTAATTTTGTCTTCCACGGTCCCTTTATGCTTATTCAGTGGGATTTGCTCTTTCCCTGCCCTGGGATGAAAACTTAGTTAGGCCCTATAACGGTTTGGGCCATTCTTAGGCAGTAGAAGGTCCTGTGGTCACTTTGAGTCACAAAACATAGCCTCAATTCAATACTTAATCTGTCCAGTCCTTTGTGACTGGGCTCACTTGGCCAGCACCAGTGTCTGGTGGCTTCTGGCTTCCGGCTTCCTGGACCTAGCAGGTATTCGATGTCGAATCTCTCTTGTGGCCGTGTTCATGGCTTCCTCAGAGACCCCTCCCCACCAGCTGCTGGAATATTCACTTCCGATTGTCTTGAAAAGAGCAAATTATCCTCTATTCTAGATCATTGTTCTTTCATCAGCCCCTAAAACCCAGTGATTTACCTCCAGTCTCTTCCAGCTAAGGTCCTGCAGTCTGTCGGTGGCCCCCTTGGACGAGACCTGCTTGGGTCTCAACCCAGCCTTCTCTTGCACGTGGCCCCATTAGCCAGAGGACACGCTCATGCATCCTTTGGTGCAGTGAACCTGGGAATACAGGAGGACCCCCCCCCACCCCAACTCCCCGCCAGCTCAGCCGTCCACTTCAGCTCCTCTGACAGCCAACGGCCAGCTCGTGTCTCTCACCTGGGGACCTAGGGTGCCTCGGGTGGTGGTCAGACGCCAGCCAGTCCGTTGTCCAACCTGTTGCAGGGTCAGACATCAAGTTTCCGGAGCTGTCCTGTTGAAGCCCCTCTCGTGGCCCTGGGAGTGTCAGACCTGTTATCCTCAGTGCCCTAGTTAGGACTTTTGATTAACCTCTAGCTATCTGTGTATCAAAACAATAACTCTTACAAGAAGTTCATGACGTCACAGATACGATCGCTCAGGATAAGGCTGCAGTACTATTTAAAAATTTAACTTAAATAAAAAGGTTAACAATAGCTAACACTTAATTGAATGCTCACGATGCCAGGCACTGTCTGCAGTCCCAGGAACATGCTCTTCCACTTAACCCCATGGGGGAGATGCTTTTGTTATTTCCATTCTACAAAGAGAGCAAAGAGAGGTCAAGCAGCTTGTCCAAGGTCACACCATTGGCATCAGAGCCTGGATTCAGATGGGAAGGATCTGAGCCCAGGGTGTGCTCCTTTAGCCCACTGCACGCTGTCTCTGCCTACAAGGGCAGTGGGCAGCTGTAATTCATGAGGTAGAAAGCAAACAGTTGGCAAATACTACCTCAGGGACCTAAGTGTAGGTTCTTCACTCTGGCTTTCAAGCTCTCCACACATTGCCTTTCTGGCAGCTCCTTCGGTGCCCTTTGCAGGAGCCTCAGCCCCTTGCCTGCCACCCCTGCCAGGTACATGCCCTGCACCATATATTGTTTCCCAGCCCAGAGAGTCCTCCTCTGCTTTTCTCCTCTGCCTCCCCAAATCAAAGTCCTTTCAGTCAGACCCATCTCCGCTGCAAAGGTGTATGTAACCAAAAGCACTTCAGCTGGGATCTTTTACTTCTCTTGGAATTTCATTACTATATTGGCAATGATTATGGGCTTTTCTGCAAAGAGCTGTGAAGGGCGGTTTGCAAACCCAGATTCTGATCTCTCTGTGCAGTTAACTGCCTGTTGCTAACTTATGCAGGACCCGAGACCTCGGTGAACTTCGGTTTCAACATTTTTTTTCTCCAGATTTTATTTAAATTTCAGTGAGTGAACGCAGTGTATAATAGTTACAGGTATAGAGTTTAGTGATTCATCACTTATGTAGGACCCCCAGTGCTCGTAGGAGTGTCCTCCTTAACCCCATCACCCATTTCCTCACCCCCCACCCTCCCCTCCAGTAATGGTTTCAACATCTGTGAAGTGTGAGTGTGGATTAGCTGCCTTCAGTCTTCAGTATGCCATGATTTATGTTTACCTTCTTGTCCCCTCAAACCTCTAAGCTCTTGAGGGGTCGAACTGTGTGTCTTGACTGTCTTCTACCTCCCATGACTCTGCACAAGGTTTTACGCACAAAATGGACTATTAGTCGGCTGACTGGTGGGAAATGCTGCTCTGGGTCTGCCCTGAGCTTGACCAACTTCTATAATTCACCTTCTGGGTGATCGCCAGCAAGGACTTGGCAGTTTTCTTTTCTGCATAAGGTTTGGGTCCAACCTGCTGCCTTTTCTCTTTGAGAGACCTAATGTAATGCCGTTAAGGCCCACACGCCTTGATGGGCAGCGTCAAAATCCAAAACATTCTAAAACCAAAAAACTTTCTTTTTTTTTTTTAATTTTTTTAAATTTATTTATTTGTCAGAGAGAGAGGGAGAGAGAGCAAGCGAGCACAGGCAGACAGAGTGGCAGGCAGAGGCAGAGGGAGAAGCAGGCTCCCCGCCGAGCAAGGAGCCTGATGCGGGACTCGATCGGGATCATGACCTGAGCCTAAGGCAGCCGCTTAACCGACTGAGCCACCCAGGCGTCCCCCAAAAAACTTTCTTTAACTCATGCAGTGGCCATACCTGCTGCGGCCATGTCTGCTGTGCGGGGTGTGACTGTTCACAGGTCTGACTGCAGAAATGTTAGTGTGTTGAAGTGCTCGGCCTAGACCCTGCTGGGGGGATTACGTAATCCACAGGATGTGTTCTACATCACCTCCTAAAAAAAAAATCTAGGGGCGCCTGGGTGGCTCAGTGGGTTGAGCCTCTGCCTTCGGCTCAGGTCATGATCCCAGGGTCCTGGGATTGAGCCCCTCATTGGGTTCTCTGCTCAGTGGGGAGCCTGCTTCCTCCTCTCTCTCTGCCTGCCTCTCTGCCTACTTGTGATCTCTCTGTCAAATAAATAAGTAAAATCATAAAAAAAAATCTAAAAAATTCTGAATTCCAAACTTGGGAAAGCGATGGAGGTTCTGGGTGGTGTTTGTCCACAGAGGTTCAGGACCCGTCTAACATCTCTAACAACGTGTCTCCTATTGCCCTTGCCAGGTCGACCTTGACCTAATCCCGGCCCTGATTGCAACACAACAGCTCATGCCTTAGTTTACCAATTTGATTTCTTTTTTAAGATTTTATTTATTTATTTGTCAGAGGGAGAGAGCATGCACAAGCAGGCAGAAGCAGAGAGATAAGTAGCTCCCCACTGAGCAAGGAGCCCAATGCAGGACTCGATCCCAGGACTCTGGGATCATGACCTGAGCTGAAGGCAGCGGCTTAACTAACTGAGCCACTCAGGCATTCCACCAATTTGATTTTTTTAAAATATTGCATTACGAGATCATATGTCTTGATTTGTGAGTGTTTTGGGGACCTTCTTAAAGTTTGTGACTCTCTTGCCTCACCCGCTTTACCTAATCCTAGCCCTGCATGACTTCTGAACCAAGAAGGCTTTCCTCTTCCCACATCCCTATTTCTGGGATGAACTGGTGTGTCCTGAGAGTGGGAGTCGCCTGCTGGTATTTGCAGCTCAGTTGGTTCTGTGGGGTCCTGTTGGCTCCTTGGATGAATCAGGTCTGCAGAGACACTTGTAAATTGGTTCCTGGAGACACTTCCTACATCTGGATGTTTCCTTGGAGCCCAAAGGAGCATGGTTCCTCTACTTCTTTCTAGGATATGATGTGACCTGATGTTTAAAGAAATAAATTAATTTAAAAAATATATATATGCCCACAGATGCTCCTGTGAAATAGAAAATTGTATGATGTTGGAATCTAAAGTGTTCCGTTGTGTGTTTTTTAAAAAAAGTAATCTCTATACCTGATGTGGGGCTTGAACTCATGACTCTGAGAGCAGGGGTCACGTGCTCTACCAATGGAGCCAGCCAGGCACCCCTCTATTGTGTTTTATTTATCTTTTTGATGAGGAAACTGAGAGGTGGTGATAGGGTTGCAAGTGTCTGTAGAAGAGCCAGACTCAGACGTCTTGTTTCTGGACCTTCCATGGGCACTCCAAGCTGAAAGGCTGTTCCCTTCCTCTCTTCCCAGGCCCTGGTGTCCTCAGATGGTGGGGAAGACTCATGAATCAGTTAGCTAGTCCCTCTTGATTGAAAGACACGTTCTTTTTTCTAGTCCTTAGTCCCTATTTGGCAGTGATGGGTGCACTTACGGGAATTCAGGCCGTCTTTCTCCCACCATTAAATAACCATCCCTCTCAGAATCTGAGCCCAACGTATTTCTGGCTTGCCTTTTAACCTAGTGGAGGTCCTCTGAGATCACTTCTCTATCCCTATTCCTGTCTGTGATTCCTCACGATATAGCATTTTCCATAAATATCCATAAGCACCCTCTTACATACTGTTTACTCATCTTCTCATCCATTAAGAAGACATTCCCCAGACCAAGCCTGGCACCTGTTTCTTTGACTTCTTCTAAACACATCTTTGCCTCCAGATGTTGAACTGTGTATCATTTCCCTGGCCCCTATGGATGCCTTGTGGTCTTTCACCTATTGTCCTCAGGCTGGAAGATGCTGAGATATAGTATAATTTAAATTAATCATGGAGATGAAATTTTCCAAGGTGCCCAGTTGAATAATGTTTTTATGCCCCATAGGTTGACCACATCCTCTGTACACCCATCATTCAGAAGCCTCACGGCGATATCCATTAACAGACCATTAAATTTCTTCCATGGCATGACCTTTTGAAGCCTCCATAATTCTGTTCATCCCTTGGTTCCTCCTGGCACTGCAGTTTCCCTTGATTCTAGGGACACATGATGTGGAATGGTGGCCCTTTTTATCTAGCAAATGTTTGTAATAAATAAATTTCCTAAATAATAGGACCTACCTATATACGTGTTTAAAAAAATCAATATAATACCCTAACTGTAACATTAAAGAGAAATAGGGAAAAAAGTTAGTTGTAATACAATATCATGTATTCTAGTAGGTAATTGCTTGGGCACGACTACATGGAAAACAGAAGGAAGAAGTCAGATGCTTGAACCTGTACATAGACTCACTGAGAACATAACAGCCACAAATACCCACAGATACAGGTGTGTTGTGTGGGCGACTCAGATACCAGGAGAGGCGCCGCTGGGGTTGACGTGATTTTCCCAGATGGTTAACCACTCTTGGTAAAGTTCCAACGAATAGGAGGTACAGTATCCCCTCAAATGGCACTGTGATGACATTCCCAGGCAATTCAGTATCTGTTAAAACCATGCAAAAATCCTCTGTATTTATTTCAGAAAGGGAGTTTGGTTCTAGATGCAGATGATTATAAATGGGCTTTTCACTTCCGTGAATATCCTAGTGGGATGTTCTCAAGTCATGTGGGAGAGTTTGTTTGTGGACCACTGTGGGAATTCCAGGTTCCCACTGCTAAGCACCTGGAAGCACCCTCATCCACCGTGGCGCTGACAGAGGCTCCCTCCAACCCCAGGGCAGCCCCATGGAGAGCTACCAGTCTAGAAGTCTGGAAGAAGGACCGGGACCAGGAACTGGAGACCTGTGTTCCAGGTCCGGGGCTCTAGCACCTCGGGACTTGCATGACTGTAACTCCAGCTGCCTGGCTCTTCTCTCTGTGAAGGGGGTTATGATGACACATGTGTCCTGCTGGCATTTGGGATTGGGGCTCGCTGTGCTCCCCTCCACGGCCAGAGCATCCCTGTGTACCCCACAATACATTTCCTGTCGACAAGCGTTCCCTTTCTGTGTTTTTTTCCTTAACATTCAACCTCCTTAAGTCTCTGTGATCTAGGAAAGAAGGAAGGAGGAATGGAGAAAGGACACCCCCCCCATCTCTGCTTCTCCAGCAGCTTTTCTGTCTCCATCCCTTCACAAGCAAACTTCTCAAAAGCGTTATCCTCCAGAATCATTGGTAATCTGTCTCTGTCACCTGCTTGTGTGGGCTCTCTTCCTTACTGAATGGCCCCCAGGACCTTGGTGCGACTAAATCTCTCCAGCCCCTGTCTGACTTGCCTCTCTGCAGCTGACCATGGTCCCCGACAGTCCCCACCCCTGCCTCCCTCACGGGGTCCTTTCCTGGAAGTCGTTCTCCCTCGCTGGCCCTCGCTCAGGCCCCTTCACAGAGCCCCGTCCTTGGCCAGCCCGGATATCACTCCTCTACCCTCCTCCCCAGCAGGCTCGCTCTGTGTTGCTTCATCCGCTGAGGGCCCAGACCCGCTGCAGCCAGAGTCCTTGGGCCGTTCAGATTGGAGCCTCTGAAGGGCAGTGCGTAGTGGGCTGTCTCTTCCCCTCTCCCTGTGTCCTCTTCTCTCAGAGAATAACGCCACTCTTGCCCAAGTCAGAAGTCTGAGTATCACCCTTGACCACCCCCCCCCCCCCCGCAGAAATCCCTGCCAAGTCCTGTCAGTCCTGGGTGCTTTATTTCATTTTTTATGAGAGCCAGAGCGCGAGGTGGGGTGGAGGGGCAGAGGGGGAAGGAGAGAGAATCTTAAGCAGGCTTCGTGCTCAGCGAGGAGCCCGACGTGGGGCTTGATCTCAGGAGCCCGAGCTCATGACCTGAGTTGAAATCTAGAGTTTCACGGACTGAGTCCCCCAGGTACCTTCAGTCCTGCTCTCTTAATAGAAGAGCTCTTCCATCTTCACTGATTTGAGTTGGCTGCTTGACTCTTGTCAGCATTCAGGACTGCAGACTCTGCTTACTGTTCAGGCTGGATCAGGGTCTTTTGAGGTGGTCAGCACAGATGCACTTATGGTCCCATAAATAATTAAACATAAATTAATATAATTCTAAGTTATAAGATAGAGTCATGTTTCTAGAAATGGCAGTATTTATTGGCACACTGAAGCCACAACAGCTTCTTTCTGACACTCTCTCATTTTCTCTCCTTTTAAATAATTTTTGTTGGTGCCCCATTGTGGCTGGCACCATGAGCACATAGGTCCAGGCCAGTAGAACAGTGGCTTCCTGTGGCCCAAGTGGGGCCTTCACCTCTGTGGCCTTTGTGTGTCCCTGGTGGCACAACACAGATCCTGAGTAACTGTTCATTGAACGTGTGAATGAATGCCTGGATCATGAGATGAACTTGAAAGGGCTCATTTATTTTTTATTTTTTTGGCAGAGATCACAAGTAGGGAGAGAGGCAGGCAGAGAGAGAGAGAGAGAGGAGGAAGCAGGCTCCCTGCTGAGCAGAGAGCCCGATGCGGGGCTCCATCCCAGGACCCTGGGATCATGACCTGAGCCGAAGGCAGAGGCTTTAACCCACTGAGCCACCCAGGCACCCTAAAAGGGCTCATTTAAGTGAAGAGCACTGTGAGAGTGAAAGTTACTGTTACCATTTGTTTTCTGGTGTTTGATAGTGGAATTTCCAAGATTTTATAGTTGCAGTGTTTTGAAAACAATGAGCCGCACTCTTATGCTTCAGTTTTCATATTCCAGCCTCCTTAGCCCTGAGTGGTCTGCACATGAAAGATGTGTTTAAGGTCTTCTGAATTAATAAATGAATGTGTACAGTGTGGTGGTTTGCTTGATTCCCCTTAGCCTGCAGGAAAGCTGCTTCTAGAGACTGCGGCACCTGTGCGTTGTGACCACACCAGCTGTGGCAGACAGGACCCCTGCGTGTGTGTGTGTGTGGTGTGTGTGTTTGTGTGTGTGTGTGTGTGTGTGTGGTGGGGGCAGGTTTACTCTAGAGTCAGGTGTTGCTGATGGCAGTGGGCTGTGGGAAATGGGGCATGTCTGTGTGAGATCTCCCAAGGGAAGAATAGGGCCTATAAAGGCCTAAAGTCAAGCCATATGAATAGGACGAGCCACAGGATTTGAGGGGTGGGAAGAAGAAATGTCATATAATACCTAGAAGGCTGTGGCTTAACAAGTATAACCAGACTCATTATCGTGGGCTTGTGGATGAAAAAGATGCCAAAACATCTCTAGAAGATATTAGCTTCATGTGATAAGAATGGACCCAAAAGTTGAATCAGGAATTTGGGGAAGAGGGATGAGTGGGTTAGGGGGGATGCAGGGACCTTTCCTCAAGGAGGGTAATCTCTGAGCACTGAAGAACAGGCAAATACAGGTAAACAGGGAGGAGAGATAAGGGCACTCCAGGAGGGGGGCTGTGTGCTCAGACGCAGGGATATGGGAGTGTGGATGGTGTGACTGGGGAGCAGTAAATTATGGGCTGGCCTGGATAGTGCCAAATGTTGGCACAGTGGGCAGGATTGACTGTGCGACCAAATCTTACTGAGCACCTATCTTGTGCCAGACATTTTAAAAATAACTTTTCCAGTTCTCAAAGCAATATGCATTTGATAAAGGAAGTTCAGAAAAGCAGGCCTACCTAAAGAAAAAAATTTAATGAGAGTGTGCTTTCATCCAGAGACAACTGGTCAACCACGGTGTATTTCCTTCACTTCTAAGGTCTTCAACATTCTTCTGGTATCAGACTTGTTTTGGTTCATGGATTCAGGAGCCCTTCTTATCCCTCAGGGAATATTAATTGTATCTTTAAGAATGTTTCATTCTGTCGACTTTATTTTGTTTTCTACCTGTAACTTGTTCTCAAATTTGGTGCTTCTTTGGCAGTTTTGGTTTTGGTCAAATGTTTAGTGAGTTATGGTTATGTGTTCCTCTCTTTGTATTGTGAGGTTTTTTCAGTGCGAGCCCCACTTCTGGGCCCGTCCCTGGTTGTGGGCAGGAGGGTGGGATGTGCCTGCTAGGGGGCTGGTGTCTAGGTGTTCCCTTTGCTTCCCTGCCCCTGTGTCCAGGACACAAATCTGGTGGGAGGGTGGGAGGGGCCCACTTGCATGGCTAATCCAGATCCAATTACCAGCCACTCGGGGCTTCTCACGTTCCCCACCCCTGCCGCTGACCTGGCTTCAAATTTGAAGCCCCCACAGCCGCTCCCCTGACTGAGCACAGAACCCTCAGCCATACCTGTTTGGGTTCTGACTTTGGGAAAGCTAGGTAACTCGGGGTCTTATTTATAAAGTGAGGGTGATGATCTGTATGTCAAAGGTTTTTGTGAGGGTTACATAAGATCATGCATGCAGAGTTCTTGGACTAGTGTCTGTCATAGGTATGCCCTGGATGGGTGCCAGTTACTAGGATTATTATTGTGATTACTTGTTTTCATTGTTTTATTTTGGGGGGGTTGTGGTTTCTCCATCCGTTGATTTCCTTTTACCTTACCATCTTACCATCTTCAGGGAACCTATATCATTCCTTCTTGTTTTCTGGTGCTGTAATGGATTTATTCTTCCTAGAGAAATGTCTCTTCGGTCATGTTCTGGGGCCTCGGGGGAGGGAGGCATAGGCATTTCCTTCAAGGGCTTTTTCTCGGAGTATGTGCGAGTGTGTTATTGTTGTCTGTAATACACATCTGGGGACATCCGGGCCAGGGCAGGGCTCACCACCAGGTCTGGGTTACCAGATGCTGACTCTGTCCTGGGCAGGACTGGGAGGGGATGGCTTCTCTTCTCAGCCTTCCTCAGGCTAGTTTGAGGCTGTCCTAATGAATGTAATGGGTCCTCTGTTTCTTTTGTCAAAAGGAATGTTAATTATTTTCAGCAGTCTAATTACGTGGCTAATGAGAGACTGACTGTGATAACATCCCTTTAATTACTCTTGCCTAAGTGCTGTTTGGAGCCCTATTTTGAACATGTTGCAAGCCTCGGTGCTTTTGCTGTAGATGGTGCTGTCCAGCGAGAGGCTGAGTCAGGGGTCAGGGCTGTTGGGCTTACGCTCATGCTGGAGGTGCCTGGCTGCTGCCATGGGTCCCCAGCCTGGTGTCTGGGGGCCTTCCCTCTGAGCCATCACTTAAACGAAAGGGACATTCGGATTGGATTACATATAGCGCAGACAGAGACCGTCACAGCTCCTTCAGAGCACCTCATTCCCATCTTTCTCCCCAGCGTCTCTGTCCTTCAGGCTCCTCTTGGCCAGGCCTCCTCACTCATGGAGGACCTGCGCCTTGCCTTTTCCCCCATTCAGCACTTGGATATCGAGTCCCTACCGTATGTTTTATCCAGGACATGGGGATGCAAAGATAAGGAGCTCAGGGTTTGTGTAGCTTTCTATAACAACATTTTATCATGCTCCTTCCTTCTTTGCCCAGGAGAAATGCCATATGTCTGGGTTCCTACCTCTACCCCCTTCTCAGATTTGTCCTCTGTAGTGTGGCCTTCCTGTGGTTTCGATGTGATGGCTTTTAGGAACTGGACCTTCATGGGCAGACCCTTGGCGGCAGCTCTCCCAAGGCCCCGGGTGGACTTGAGCGGGCTGGGAGGGGCAGCTCATGTGAGACTGTCCACCCTGAGGACCTGCTGTCAACTGTGGGTGGCCCGCTGCTGTGGGTCAGTGAAGTCCCCTACTTCTTGTCTGCACATTCCCATCTCTCGTGAGTGGTGTAAGAGAAAAAGTGCTAGTAAAAACCTTGGCCCTCCCATTTTCTAGCTGTTGTTTAACTTCTTTGAGTTTTCCTTGCCTCCTGAGTAAATCTGAGTTAATGTGTGTTTCACAGACTTGTGAGGGGAATCGATGGGATGGTCTGTGTGGAAGCTGCCTGGCCCACAGGAGGTGCCTAATAAATGGTCTGGGCTTTTAAAACTTCAGTCATGGGGCGCCTGGGTGGCTCAGTGGGTTAAAGCCTCTGCCTTCAGCTCAGGTCATGATTCCAGGGTCCTGGGATGGAGCCCGGCATCGGGCTCTCTGCTCAGCAGGAAGCCTGCTTCCTCCTCTCTCTGCCTGCCTCTCTGCCTACTTGTGATCTCTGTCTGCCAAATGAATAAATAAAATCTTTTAAAAAATAAATAAAAAAAAATAATAATAAAATTTCAGACAGCACCCCTAGACTGAGTTATAGCCAGAGACACAGGGGCTGGCCTCATTCACCAAGAGCCCTCTCCTGGCTCTTGGATGTCAGTCATGTAAGTCTCTGTTCAGACAGCGGACAGAGACTTTCATGGAACAAGGGTTCACAGTCTCCCTGCCCCCTCCATCTCACAATGGTTAACTAGGCCTGAGCCTGAGAAAGAGAGGGAGGGCAGGGGTGTCCCTTCAGAAGAAACACTTGAAATATGGCTAGTGCAACCGAGGGATGGAATTTTTAATTTTATTCATTTTTCATAAATTAAAATTTATTTTAAAAAATTTTTTAAGTGGGCTCCACATCCAGCGTGAAGCCCAGTGTGGGGTCTGAACACATCACCCTGAGATCAAGACCTGAGCTGAGACCAAGAGTTGGACACTTAACCAATGGAGCCACCAGGCGCCCCTAAAATTAAAATTTATTTATTTATTTTTAAAAGATTTTATTTATTTATTTGTCAGAGAGAGAGAGCGAGCATGAGAGAGCGAGCACAGGCAGACAGAGAGTGGCAGACAGAGGCAGAGGGAGAAGCAGGCTCCCTGCCGAGCAAGGAGCCCGATGTGGGACTCGATCCCAGGACGCTGGGATCATGACCTGAGCCGAAGGCAGCCGCTTAACCAACGGAGCCACCAGGCGCCCCTAAAATTAAAATTTAAATAGCTACATGTAGCTAGTGTCTATCAAATTGGACAGTGCTGTCCTGGGGTTTGTGGAAAAACAGTCTAGTTGTGTATTACTTGTTCTTGGCTGAGACCTCCCTTTCCGGCTTCTAGTTTTCTTATGTCCTCTTTCTAGAAGGTAGTCAAAATGTGCTAGGTGGCTGGCAAGGGTCACGTGAATCAAGGAGAAATGACAAAGTCTGGGCAGGACCCAGAAGGGAGATTTGGAGCCTCCAAAGCTATAGACATCCTGCCGAGACGGACACACCTTGCTAGGCCTCTGACCTTTCTTCTTCTGCCCCTCATTGTCTGCAAGGGCAGAGCCGCTGATTTTCATGGTGGCAAAGGTGGGCAGGTGGTGCTCATTGATGTGATTCTCATGCCAAAGAGGTAAGGTCCAGATGGGGGGGGAATCACCTGTGTTAGTTAAGATTTTCTTCATTCCAAATGACAGGAGACTTAAGCTAGCTGGAGTTAAAAAGGAACACTGACTTTCTTGTTAAAGTGAGAGAGCCTAGAGAAGGCCTAGTGAAGTCAAGTCAGTTCTTTTGATGAGACACAGATGGAAATTCCAGGCCACAGGTCAAAAGATTTCATTTTCCCTTTCTTTGTTGATAAGTGCATTGCCTAACAACTGACTGGACCTGCAGTTTCCAGCTCTGCCCACAGGGGGAGTCTCCAGTTGTCGGGGGCATGTTTCCTTGGCAGCTGGGACTTTGCCCTGGCCCAGCTGGCACCTTAGGCACAACCAGATGACTTTTGCAGTCAGGGGCAGGGAGCGTTTGACCCCTTAATTACATTAACTTTAGCTGCTCTGGCCTTGCTATTTCTCGAACTTGGTTTTCTTGGTTCTTTTATAAAGTAGGCTCCATACCCAACACGGAGCCCAGTGCTGGTCTTGAACTCACGAGCCTCCCTCAACGCCGGAGCTGAGATCAAGAGTCAGACACCTAACCGACTAAGCCACCCAGGCACCCCTCAAACTTGTTTCCTGGGGTCTTTTATGTACTGTTCCCTCTGCCTGGAATGCTTTTCCCAAAGCTCTTGGAAAGGCGTGTTTGCATCTTTCTGTTCTATGCCGAAATGCTACCTCCTTAGAGAAAGTGTAAGACTTGCTCTCTAGCATCCTGTGTGTCTGTCCCCACGGGGCCTTTCCCCTTTTTGTGGCTGTGTACTTTATTGTCTGCCCACCTGAGGGCGGGGGCTCCCGGGGCAGGGAGGCTGTCTTGCTCACACTCAGGTCGGTGCCTGGCCTTCAGCAGGTGTTCCATCAACGTTTGCTGACCACTGAAACACAACACCTGGAATAAACAAATTAGCCTCCGCAGAATGTCTTGGAAGAGGGCTCTGTTGTTTAGAAATCTCTGGGGTGGCTTGGCTATAGAGATTTGTGAAAAGCAGGGCACTGGGTGCTGTTCAGGGAGCCGCTGGGGTTTTTTCTGCCCCTGCTGGTGAGGCAACAAAGGGGCAGTGTCTGCATTGCTCCAAAGGTCACCTGTGCCACACCCGAAGGACGTGGGCGGTAGGAGGGAGAGCCCTGATAAATAGATTCCTGGTCACTGAGTCGGTGAGGCTGTGAGGCCACTGTCTGTGCCTTCCCAGCCGCTGGGAGGAGCCTTCCTGGTCTCATGTGACCAGGATTTCAGGGCCCCTCAGCTGCTACCTGATGGGATCTGCCGAGGGGATTATTCAGGGGCGGGGGGGGGGGGCAGCTCTTTACTGTAACATGGGCCTTGCTCTGGGACGGCAGCCAGAGTAAGGCCCATGTTAATTAGCCAGGCAGCTAATTAGAGAGCCCAGCAGCTGTCCAGCCTTCCAGGCAGCAAGCAGCAGCTACCCAGTGCTGGGGGGTAGGTTGGGAGGGAAAGGAAGGGGCATGGGGACAGAGACCACCCTCCAAGGTGTAGGAGATGGATAGTCTGGGTTTGTTCAGAAGGGGACATTGAGAAAGGTGCATAAGGTTGGAGGGGCCTCATGGGAGGAGGAAGGGAGGAGAGGAGGCTGACAGGACAGAGTAGCCCACAGCTGAGACACGAAGACAGAGAGGTGAGTTGTCCGGCTGGCAGAGAAACCCAGATTCCAAGAAAACAGATCCCTAAATGAGGGAGCGCGGATGGACGGATGGGGTCAAATGTGTGGGCGGTCTGTTCTCCTGTCTCCACCCTGACCTTCCCTCTGCCAATCAGGGCCAAGGGCCCGGGTGTCCTTGCTTCCCAAGGGGAGCTGAGCAGATGCGGCCTTTCCCCTGGGGGGATTTGGAATTCCCTTTGCATTCGTGCCTTAGCATGGTCGCTCAACCTGGGAAGTTGCCAACTCCAGTTGTGTTTAGGACTGGTCTTACTACAGGACAAGTAAGAGCAGTGGTTCGGGGTCTCGTGGAAAGAACGAGGGTGGGGCGCCTGGGTGGCTCAGTGGGTTAAAGCCTCTGCCTTCAGCTCGGGTCATGATCCCAGGGTCCTGGGATGGAGCCCCGAATCGCATCGGGCTCTCTGCTCAGCGGGGAGCCTGCTTCCCTACCTCTCTCTCTGCCTGCCTCTCTGTCTTCTTGTAATCTCTTGTCTGTCAAATACATAAATAAAATTAAAAAAAAAAAGAAAGAAAGAACCAGGGCACTTTGAATAATTAGAGAGCTCCCCCAGTGGGTCCTGGGGGGCATTTTCTCTTTATTTCGTGGGCACCTGGGGTAGGAGAGATTTGGGGAAGAGGGGAGAGAGAGGGGAGAGGGGATGGTGTTTGCGGGCCCCTTCCTGGCCCCAGTCTTAGGTTCCGAGCCGTGGAGATTGCACGGAGATTGAGGGTAGGTTTGGTTTATGGGTTCTGGTCAGAGAAGTAGAGCTTCAATCCCGCAAGCCCAGCTTACCCTAAATAGTTATAGGGGAGGGGAGAGAACGATGCAGAGGGAATTTCCTGCCAGCAGCTGCTGGTTAAACCTCTTTGGGAAATGAATGCTATGTACATGAAAACTGAATGTGCCTTTGAGAGTACCAGCACATTGTAGAAATAACAGAATAGGCATTGTTTTTCTCTGACCTGAGCCCGAGCCTGGCCAAGTGCTTGCCCACGTAGGAGCCTGCACTTTCTCCGGAGACACCTGGGACGCATCCTCGGGTGACACGTCTTCTGTAGTGTGCAGACCCAAGGCACCCACTCATCTAGCTTCACCTCGCTGTCCAGGCGATGGCTCTTGGAGGTGGGAGAAAGAGAGCGAGCCTTCTCCTTTCTTCTCTCATTTGCAGAGATTGCCCTGTTCCTGTAAGCCAGCATTTATGGTCCTTTGTGGGAGACAGCCCTTTCATGATGGTTGCCTAAAAAATTAGGGAAGAATGTGAGATATCCTTGTTTAGTTGATAACACTGGATAGTGCCATCACCCAAGAATGTAGCTGGGCCCTTCTCAAGCTGACTTGTCCATCCGTCCAAAAGAAATTCCCTGGTCTTGAATTCACCGTGTGGAGGGGGAAACAGACAGTAATAACTTCCTTTTTGACAATAATAACTTTGAGATGGGACAGGATGTTTCAGGGCAAGGATGTTCAAAGTCCTGCGGGAACAGGGTCTCAGAGCAGTCCCCGGGCGCGTTGATGAAGCTGGATGGACAGACTCAGGCTGTATGTTTACAAATAAGCAGCTTACAGAAGGGACTAAGTAGATGCTGGTGAATGAAAGACAGGTGTACACAGGCAGACACATGGGAAGCAGCTTGAAGACACGCTGTGTGGGGAGAGGGGGGGACTCTGGAGCCCGAGGACCAGGGTTTGAGTCAGAGGCATAGATTTGGCCTAATCTCTTAATGTCCTGAGAGTCAGCGTTTTCATCTCTGGGGTGGGGGGTGGGATGATGATTCCTGCTCTCCCTGCAGGAGATTTGGGAGAATTGTGAGGGATGATATGCATGAAAAAGTGTAAGTTCAGCCCACGTTAATTGCTGTAAGGGCTCTTCACACATTCCTGTGCTCCAGAAACTTCGAGCTCAGGTCCTGCAGTCCACAAAGGAGCCTCATGCCATCTGCACCAGGGACCTGCTCTCAGGGGCCAGGGAGTGCCAGAGGGGGCCAGGGACAGCTTGTGCACTTAGAAACAGAGGTGGGACTCCTGTTAGACCATCGCCTCCTTGTCCAGCCCCCACTGACTCCCTGGCAGAAGAGCCTGCAGACCAGGAAGCAGGAGGTGTCCAGGGCCAGGCCGGCTGAGGAAGGGAACCTGTTCTGACCGCAGCAGCCTCACCAGCCAGCCGCGGGTTCCCAGGGCTGACTGCAGCGACCAGCAGGCTCTGCTGCCAGGATGTGGGCTTTGGTTTCTCTTTCTCTTTTGTCTTGTGCTTGCTGATGTGGCCTGCTTAGGGCCCCGGGGAAAGGGAAGTGCCAGTGGGTGGGATTGAACTCCCCAGGCACAGGTCCTGGTGGTGCTGGGGGTCGAGGGGGTGTCGGACATGCCCCATTAAAGCCCTTTCCTTGAGGTAATGGGTATGTGCCAGGCAGGCTGGTAGAAGCGGGGAGGATGGACAGGTGCGACAGGTCGAGGCTCCTGTTTGGGGAGGAGCCAGGGAGGACCTGGGGAGGACTGGGCTCAGCTGCCCTGCTGCACTTCGCCTCTCATCCTTCTCTGGTCTCAGTGCGGGGCAGGAGCGGGGGGAGGGGGGCGGTGGAGGGGGGTCCACCCTCCAGGGTCACAAGCACATGTGCATACAGTGAATTTCAGATGCCTATCCCCACCCCTTCACTTCTCCTCCGCTCCCCTGCTGCTTCTGGGGAGCAGAGGCCCAGTGACCCCAGCTCAGAGAGCGTGGGAGGTGGGGGAGGGAGGAGGCTGGCCATATGCACCAGCTGGGGTGGGGGTGCCCTCACGGATAACTCTAACTCTGCTTGGCCGTCCACAGGGTGGGGTGGGGAGGGGAGGGTGCCAGTTTCCCGCCGGGTCCTGTTGCAGGGACCTGAGCTCCTTCCTTGGGCTCGTGCGCAGGGTGCTGCATCTAAGGGGTTTTCTGAGAAGCTGCAGGACCTTCACATTAAAGTCAGAATCTTGATCAAATGGTCAAATCTCAGGGATATATTAAAAATGTGTCTGTAGCCAGGGGCATCAGAAAGTCAGATTTATATCAGTTTGTAGTCGGTTATTGATGTTAACAGGAAGGGCTTTAATAAGAATAGTGATAAAATAGTATGAAATAAATATTGGGCTGTTGGGATTGTGGGGAGAGGGGTCTGGCACAGCTTTTGTTGGTGTGCTTGTTTTTTGTTTTTTTTTTTAAGATTTTATTTATTTATTTGACAGAGACCACAAGTAGGCAGAGAGGCAGGCAGAGAGAGAGGGGGAAGCAGGCTCCCCGCTGAGCAGAGAGCCCGATGCGGGGCTCAATCCCAGGACCCTGAGATCATGACCCGAGCCGAGCCGGAGGCAGAGGCTTCAACCCACTGAGCCACCCAGGCACCCCGGTGTGCTTGTTTTTATGTGTAGCTGTGCTTGACTCCCCAAATGCTATGACAAATGTCCTCCGTTATTGGCCTTCTGGGAGGTTCCTGACCGCCCTTGAGAGCAGATGTGGCCACTGCAGGGCGAAGGTGAGAGTGTAATTTGAAGCTAAATGAGAAAGGCACTGGAGTCTAAAATTATACCCTCTCTCAGATTTACAAATGTGCACATTTACTTGCAGAGTAAGAAGCCCTAAGTCCCAGCCCCACGTGTGAATGGCCTGGAACGCACCCCAAGCTGTCATTGCTGGATTAACCAGATCTGAGCAAACAGGACAGCACAGAGGAGGGAGTAATTTCCAAGAGAGGGGCCCAGTGGCCCTGGTGGGATGACTGCCTGTATTGAGCCGGGAGCCTGGGCAATTGTAGTGTTTGCCTTGAGGCTACCTTTCCTCCTGGCCCAGGGGCAGTGGAAGGTAATGAACGCCTCCTCTTTGATTCCCAGGGACACATCGAAGCCTCCTGCCTACCAGCCAAGGATCAGCTGAGCCCTGGGGCTGATGCTTGCCGCCACTGCTGAGAATGGCACCGAGGCCCAGCCAGGCACCAGGACAGAGGTTAACCCGGGACGCTCCTGGACAGTGACCTGATGTCTGTTCTGAGCGGTGCACTCAGAGGTCTGATAAGTGAGTAATGTGACGGGCTCCCCAGGGATCCTGGGCCCTCCCTGCCTCAGGGCACTGACGCTGGTCTGGAGGTTCCAGTTCAGAGCCTGTGTTGTGTCTGAGGGCCTGTCACGGGGCTGTAGTTCCAGGATAGGCGGGGAGGGCCAAGCCCCTTCGGGTCATGCCATGTGCTGGACCGTCTTAGAGCCATGTGGCCTCTGAAATATGTGCCCCACCCAGATGGGCTGAATGAGTGAGGTCAGACACCCAGCACATGGGAGATGACATCCTCCCACACTCCCTTTCTTATCTGTAGGCTCCTGGATGCTTTGGGCCTCGGGCTTTACCTCTGTGCCCTGAGAACTGTACCTCATCTGGGATTGCAGACTTTGTCCAGAGCCCATGAGCGGTTCACGTGGCCTTGGGGAGAGCATCCAGGGCGCTGGGAGGAGTGGGATTTCTGGTGCCTGAGCTGCTACAGAGGTGGCCACCAGGGTCGAGAGGAACAAGCCGTCTGCTGCTTTTAGCCTGTGGAGGGTCTCCTCCTAAGGCCAGACATGCTGCGTGTAGAGCGCGGGACCCCCTGACCGTGGAGTCTCACCTGTCCTTGTATGGCCTTTCTTTCCGGACTTGGTCTCTGGCTTTTCTTTGATGGTACTTTAAAAAATGATGACTGGTTGCTTTGCCAAGCCCCAGAGATCTGTCTAGCCTGAAGGCCGTTGCCTCCGTAGGGCAGACAGTCCCACTGTGGGTCAGCCAACAGAGAGCTCGCGCCCCCGACGGGACAAACTGTTTGGGCGCTGCTGGATTGGCCTCTGGGGACCCGGAGCCTTAGATTCCCTGCAGGATCTTGCGGGGAAGGAGAAGGGCAACTAGGTAATTCTCAGCTTTAGCCAGAACCTGCCAGTTGACAGTTGAAAACTCAGGGCTGGCATCTATGTTTCCCTCAGCCTGGGCTTGCAAAACCAGTTTGTGGTTGGAGGACTTTTCAGGAAATGGGTCGTTGGGGTAATCTGCAGCCAGGGAGGTGTGCCCCTGAACTGTGGGGGTGAGGTGGGGGTGCAGAGATGGCCGTGGGGGCCACGGCGGGAACCCGGTGACTCAGATCAGAGACCTACTCCCCACATCACACAGGATTCCCCACCCAGGGCTGTCTCCACCAGCTTTAGTGGCCTTGGGACTTTTGTACCCTCTGGTCAGTGATCCCACTCCAGAATTATTCATTAAGACATCTTTCCTTAGGAAATAATCCCAGAGAAGAAAAGGGCTGAATTCTTTTTTTAGAAACATAAAAAGGATGTTTCTTATGGTGTTGTGGTAATAGTGGAATTGGGAAACAATTGTTCTCTCTTTGTTGAACATGTAGGTTAAGGAAGTTAGTTTTCCACCTGCTGGAATAGCATACCGCCATTGTAATAACGAGGACACAGGCAATATAACAACTTGGAAAAATGATTATGATATGCTAAGTGAAAATGTCAGGTTACAGGAGAAGTACATTAAGGATTAAGGTAACTTGTAAAATAAACACATGAGAAAGATGGCCAGGGAGACATGATGGTGGCTGCTGGTTTGGTGGACTAGGAATTCCTTTTCTTTCCTTTTTTTTTTTTTTTTTTGTTTAAGATTTTATTTATTTATTTGACAGAGAGAGACACAGCGAGAGAGGGAACAAAGCAAGGGGAGTGAGAGAGGGAGAGGCTTCTGGCTGAGCAGGGAGCCTGATGCGGAACTTGAACCCAGGACCCTGGGACCATGACCTGAGCCAAAGGCAGCTGCTTAACAGCTGAGCCATCCAGATGGCCTCCCCTTTCTTTCTATGATGCATGGATTTACTTCTTGTGAAACTGAATGTAATCTGGATGAATATACGACACACATTAGCAGTGACTTTCTCTAAGGTGTGGGGTGATGGGGGCCTTTTGCTCTCTAGGTCATTCCTTTCAGCCATGTTTAAATTTTAGGTATGAGCACATGTTACTTTTATAATCAGGAAAAATAATAAAGATCTTTAAAAATGTTAGAACTGAAATTTTTAAAAGACCATATTTCCCAAGAAAGAGAAGACAGAAAGGCTGAGGAAAGCTAGTTGTTTATACCTGCCCTGCGTGGGCCCATTCACCTTCCCATTCATTCATTCGCCTTGCCCCGGGTGTTAGTAGGTCTCATTGCCAGGCACTGGCCTAGGCACTGGGCACCCAGCACGGAACAAGGCAGAGCCCCTGTCCTCCTGGAGCGTTCATTCTAGTTGGGGGACATAGACAGCAAACAAGTAGCAAAATACCAGAAAGCGAAGGTGCTGTGAGGACTGAAACAGGATGAGGTCAGTCACAGGGAGGCTATTTTGGATTGGAGACTTGGAGAAGGTCTCAGGGGTGACTGGTTGAGTTGAAATCTGAATAACAATAGAGAGGCAGCCCAGTGAGGTCTGGGAAGAGCCTTCTTGGGGGGGGGGGCAGGGGCAACACAGAGGATGCTCAGCCTGAGGGCCCCGCCTGCTGGGTCCCCTTCCCTGCCTGAGCCCTGCTGACTCTCTGTGCCAAGCTGACTCTGTTCCCAGGGCCCACCTGCCCCCCTGTGCCTGCCAGCTGGGATTTGGTTAGCATTAGAGGCCAGATCTCTAAAATCCTCTCCAGCTTGCTGCTTTGTGTGGAGTGGTCTGCTGCTGCTCCAGGCGCCAGGCTTGGATGGAGAGTGTGATGCTGGTCACTGCTCTTGGCTGGCATTTGCATGGCAGAGCTGGACCATCTGAGATTCCCAGCCATGCTAGGGCGGGCTCGAAGTCAAGGACGCTCTGGGGAATGTGTGTCCTGGTGAAAGGTCTTTGAACAGCACCTGCCTTGAGGCCCTCCGTGGTGGTGGCCACTGTGGTCCTCTGAAGTCAACTATGACCCTGGAGGACCATCCCATGGGTCTTGCCGGAACTTGGGCTTAGAACAGAACTTGGCCTCTCAGAATAGGCTGAGAGCCTTCAACAGCTCTGACACCAGTCCTGAGCTTCACTGATGATCTTTCTAGAAGCTCATGTGTCCTTGCTTCCTGTTGTCTCTCCATACACCATTCTGGCTTTCCTGAACCAGAAGCTCAGAAACTGGTGGTGCCCAAAGAGGAGGCTGTAGTCAGCTTCAAGGGCAGTGTGCTGAGAAGGCTCTGGAGCCAGACTCTCTGGCTTTGAATCCCAGCTCTGCCTTTTAGAGCTGGAATTACTTACCCTCTCTTCCTCAGTTGCCCTAGCTGTAAAATAAGCTTGAGTATTATCTGAGGTAATACATGGTAGGTGCTGGGAAGAGGGCCTGATTATTCCTGTGACTTGAGAGGTGGAGGGAGGACTAACTCCGGGGACTTTCCTGGGGGATGCCCATAGCAAGAAAGGGTGGAACTCTGTGGCATCGGGGTTACCCAGTGACCCCAAGTATTTAGCTTCACTTGCTTCCCTTCTGGCCCTGGAGCAAGTGCATGGATTCCCCCCACCCCTACCCCACCTACAATCTGACAACGACAGAGGAAGCTCAGGACGACTTCAGACCTTGTACCTTTCACCCAGATGTTAGGACAACTGCCAACCCCCTGCTTTGATTGCACTCACCTCCAGCACAGAGCCTGCCCGGGGTCTGGATTCAGGGTCTCCGCCACTGCCTTGCCCTTGAGGGCCCCTGAAGCCTCCAAAAACTGAAGCAATTTTGGTGCCTAGGAATGAGGAAGTAAATGAGGTGAAAGAAGGAAGAGGCCTGCCTAGGTTGCAAGGAAGGGGAGTCCCAATTTTCTAGCAAGATGATTCTCTGCACAGAAATTCTGAGAGTCATTTTGTTGTGGCACCTTGGCTTCCTAGGACAAGATGGGAGTTTGGGGTAAAACCAAGGGCGATGATCTCATTTGCTTTTGCCTAAAGCCTGTCTTGGACTTTCATGGCGTTCTCTTCATCCCTCTCTGCTTGCTCTGCTCTCTAAGGAATAGCTCAGTGGGTTCCAGGACTCGGTGAGATACTCTTAGGGAGCAAGACTCAGTACTACTCCCCCCAATCACCTATCACCTGTGCGCTTGGAAGGGCAGTGCCCTGCTCTAACAAGTCACCTTTGCTGGCACTCCGTGTTCACAGGCCCTTTTATCAACAAGTATGAGGGCTCTTGTACTTGAGTGTTGTTCCGCAGTATCCTGCTTGTGAAACCGTCCCCGGCTCTCCAAATTCTTTTCTCTCATTTTCATCCTTGCCCATGCTCTCCTCTTTACTTCACCTTGAGTTTTCTTTCCCTGACTGTCCTCTGTGTCATGGTCCTCAGGACAGTTGTGTTTGTCACCAGGAGAAAGAGACTGACTTCCAGTGAGCTGCTAGTTCTTCCTGATGCAGGACTTCACAGGGCTTTGATCCCAGTGCAGAGCAAGGAGGTGCTGGGAGAGTCTGGGGCAGAGTCCCCGTTCAGGTGCCCGGAGGTATGGCCGGAGCCAGGAAAGGGTGGGGGAGCTTGTCCCAACTCAAGAGTTTAAGCCCTCCTGTGAGTGTTAGCAGTGGGGTTCAGGGAGTGGAGTTTTGAAAATCCAGCCAAGCCAATGTGGCCTCTCACGTTAGTGTCTGTGGCTGTCCCAGCTGATGACACCGTCTCATGTCCCTCCTTCTCTGTCTTTGCCCTCATCTCCTGGCCCCAGTCAGGACTTCCAGCTTTCCCATTTGTCTCATGCAGAGTTGGCCTGTTCTTCTGGCACAACCCCTAGGACGTGGCCTGACCTTGCCTAGGTATGTTTCTCCTCTGCCTACCCCTGTTCTTCCAGTATGGAAGATTCCAGAAATGGGATCCTATCCTTGGGCTCACCTTGTTCTTTCTCCCCCATCTTCTCTTCTGTTTAGCAGCTTGCCCTCCTTCACCCTTTAACAGTGGCTCCTTCCATCCTGCTTCTGTTCATAGGGTTTGGAAGTCCAGCTCTTCCAAGTCACCTGCTCCAGGGGTGACTGGAGCCCCTGGGTTGTTGGGAACTCCAGTTGCCTGGGAAACCATCCTCAGCCATGTCTAAAGATGAGACCATGAGGCAAGGAGAGCAGGGTTTTAAAGTCAGCACTAAGGTGGGCTGACCTGAGGGGTCCACTAGTTCTGTCAGGCCACCGCCTAAGATGAACAGGGATCCCCTTCCCCCGGATCCTGGGGGCCAGAGGTACGAGTGCAGGTCGTAAGTTCTGCACTCGTAAGGTCGACAAGACCTAAGTTCAGAGGAACCAGAGTTGGGCGGGAGGCAGAGTGGTCTCCGGGCCACCACAGCAACCCCCCCCACCCCGCCTCCGGTCATGGGCACCTCCTCATTCTCAGCCTGGGTCTGTTCTCTCCCACTCTGGGGGGGCTAACAACCTGTTGGGGTTTCAGGATAAGAGGGTGTGGGAAGCTGTGCCAGGAACACTGGCCCTTTCGTTCTGCCCTTCTTGTCAAACCTGGACCTCAGAGGGCTAGTTCTGAGACCCCTCGCCCTTCATGAAACCTCCCGAGCTACACAAAAGCTGGAAGCTCGCCTTGCTCTCCTCAGCTCCATCTTTGTTCTCCTGTGGGCTCTACATGCGGTTATTGGTTAAGGAGGGTTGCTTGGCTGCTGGGTTGTGCTCTGGATGGACGTGAAGACCTGACCTGCCCAGCAAGGAAGGCTGCCCAACCACTAGTGAGAGCAGGGGCAGAATGACCCTGGCTCAGGGAGGAGGGGGGGCTGGAAGCAGAAGCTGACCAGGAAGCCTGGCTCTGTGCCAGAAATGGAGCCACCCTCTCTGATCATTTGCTATCATCTTAGTAGTGTCTGTCCCCTCAGTCACCCTTACAGTAACCCCCAGAAGTAGTTACTCTTATTATTCTCACTTCACCTGTAGGAAAACCAAGGCACAGAAAAGTCAGGTAACATGCCCTACATCCCACAGGGGAAGGGTACCAGGAAAGTGTAAAGGAAAAGGCAAGGTGGGGAGACCAGGAAGTTAGGATCTGCAGCCCCTGGGCTTAACCATTTCATGCTATTCAAACCTGTGAATCATGGTTTGTGGTTGGTGATGGTTCAGGAGGGAAGGACCTGTATGAACTGTATGGGACATCAGGTTTCCTTAGATTTGTCCGGCGAATTTGTTGAGCATCTTCTATGTACGAGGCACAAAAATGACTCATACGTAGTGCGACAGCAAATGTTTTTAAGATAAAATTTTTTAATAAAAGTTTAGACATACTTGTTAGAAAAACATTTTA
>PISX010010454.1:0-70294 GCA_004024625.1 Mellivora capensis | reverse complement strand
GGGGTGGGGGAGTTGGAGGGGGGGGCAGGGGGACACAAAGAGCACACAGCAGCTGGCAGAGTCTTGGGCCCTTGAGGACATCCTCAGGAAGGTAGACTTCTAGCTAGGGTGTGCAACCCAAGAATGGAAAGTGGGCAGGTAAGCAGCCTGTGACATGGTGCATGTGCCAAATTATGTGTTTGTGTCTTTGTCTATGGAAATCATCCACAGAATTTTCATCGATCTTTCAAATAGGATTGTGGACCCAAATATGTTGAAGAGCCCCATTCGATCTTTACCCCATTTCATAGGTAGGGAAATTGAGTCCGGTTCACACAAGAGGTGACGGCAGAGCTGGCCTCCCACACATGGGCAGTTGGGAATTCCAACATCCTGTCTCCCAGCCCTGCAGGCCCCTACCCTCCTCTTTGTCTCCCAGCAGGGCCTCCAGCAGCTTTTCCCTTCCTCCCAGCTTCTCCTTGGGGAAGAACAGACAATGTGCTGCATTCTGGAAGTCTTTGTGGGCCCCCAAGACCCTGTATCTTAGAATTGTCACTTTCCGATCTCCCCTCTGGTACATGTGTATCTGGCACCATTCTGTTGGTAGCAGGCAAGAAGGGACAGCAAAAAATTACAATCTCAGGAACACCAAATGCGCGTCAAAGTGCAAGTGGGCAAAAACTGCTTAGAGGTAAATGTACGACCTTAAATATCTTTATAAAATAAATAAGAAATCTTGATAAAAATTAACTATATTTTCACCCCTACAAACGAAGAGGAAAATAATTAATAAAAATAAAACATTCCTCAAAGAGATGGCATAAAAAAAGAAGGAAATAGAAGTCGTCTCTTGAAGACCCTTAGAAGAGACAAACCTTTGGTAAATATGATAAGAGAAGACACAGCTCAGTGACACGGGGAATAAAGAGCAGAGGACATTAGCTCGGATTCACAGGAGAGTTTAGGAGAGTATCTCCCCACAACGTTGTAACAATGAATTGGAAAACTTGGATGAAATGGACACTCTTCTGGGCACTGGCTGCCAAATGTGAGCGATCATCAGAATCACCTGGAGGGCTTGTGAAAGCAGATTGCCTAGCCCTACCCTGGAGTTTAGGATTCAGTAAGTCTGGGCTAGGGTCCAAGAATTTGCATTTCTAACAAATTCCCAGGTGCTGCTGCTGCTGGTCCAGGCATAGACTTTGAGAACCCCCAGGACTCCTATCTGCCCCCCAATCACTCCCTTTCCTGGGCTAACAGCTCCACTCTGTCTGGGCTGGAAAACAGGGGGGTTGTGAGGGAAAGCGCCTACTGCTGGAAGACGGTGAAACCATGCATCTCAGAAAGCTGGGACGCAGGCGGTGAGGCCCAGCTCTGTCCCATCCATGTCTGGCACTGCTGCGTGCTTTCACCCGTTCGGGCTCACTTAATTCCATGACGTTGGTGCTGTTGCTTTACAGGACTAGGAACTGAGGCACAAAAAGGATGAGTGATTCCCCAAGGCCACAGCTGGTAAACAGAGGTCGGAATCTGATCCTTACACGCTGGACCACTCACTGTGGTGCCCGGGAGAAGGGCTGGCTACATCACCCACTTCTCTCTAATTCCAAGCCCACACAGCTGTGTGGGGTGCGCCTTGTTAGCCCAATTTAGCAAAGCCCGGAAGTGGGGAGGGCAGGGCTGGAACCCGGGGCTTGGGAAGCTAGAAGGGAAGTAGAGCTGGTGAGGTGCCTACCTAGCCCTGGAGAGGGGGGACTGTGAGCTGTGTGAACTCACTGACCCAAAGTTCCCTCATCAGGTAAAAAATGGGATCAATAACCGTGTTTCCTCACAGGGTTGTTGCGAGGAGTAAGGAAGTGCTCAGCCCCCTGCCTGGCACAAGCTACATCTCAACCTACTGCGGCCTTACTGTTGTCCTTAAAGTTGTTATTATATAATCCGGTTTCTCACAGGCATGTCCACAAACCTTATCTCGTTTACTTCTCACAGCCACCCTGGGGGTAGCTATTACCCTTCCTGTTTTACAAATAAGGAAAATGAGGCTCCAGGAGAAGCAAGGAGGGACCAAACAGCCCCAAACCACCAGTGGCAGAGCCCGAATTAGAAAGCAGGCACCCCCGGCAGGGAGCAATGACGACTGCTCCCTTTGAAGGTCTTTGGATCCCCAAAAGAGCAGAGGAGGGCTCACCCCCGGGGCCTGGGCACCCTCTCTCTTCACCCCTCATTCTCCAGTCGCCTCATCCCCCCTACCCAGCAAGAGCCAGAGACTTGCCCAAGGTCACACAGCAGGGCGGTGACTGACTCAAGAATGAAGGCCTTAAGATTGCAAGTCCTGAGGCCTCTAGGTCACGGGGGGGGGGGGGGGGGGGGGACAGATTAATTGGAAGAACCCCCAACATGCTTGCCTCCTGCCCTTCTGGGTCCTCTGGGACTGATCCCACTGATAGACAAATACACGTTTCTCTTCAAGATACTGAGACTCTGCAAATAACATAAAACTGCAAACAAATAAACAAGACTCATCAGAATAATAGATCAACCATCCCGTGGGCATGGGAGGGCTGCAGCAGCTCAGTGCCTACTATGTGCCAGGCCCGAAGCCCTGCGTTCTCTCAGTATCTCATTCAAGGCATAGGACAATCCTGCAATGCATGCATTGCCCATTTCATGAACAAGAAAACCAAAGCCTAAAGATAGGAAGTCACTTGCTCAAGGTCACTGAGCTAGAAAGTGACCGACCCGAATGTGAACGCTCAGTTCTGGCCAGCCTTATTTCCGAGCTCTCACCAAGTCCGCAAGACGGGGTGAGAGTGAGAGGGCCTGGCTAGGGATGCACCAGTTTGCACCTAATGATTTCAGAATTCGAGGGTAGACAACGATTCTGTAAGTCGCCTCCAGGGGAGACAGCCTAGGCTGGCGCTGGGGGTGGCCGCCTGCCGTGAGGTCCTGTCCTGTCCTGTCTACGTTGCCCCTCGCCGGCCTCGACAGTCCCCGCGGGCATGAACGGAGCAGGGAGGGAGTGGTCCAACACCAGGCTGGCCTGCCGCGGGAGGGACTCGCTGCTCCCGTTACCCAAAGAAATCCGGCTATTTGTTCCAAAGACGACCAGCCCCCGCGCCTCGCCACTCGGGCATCCCAGGTCCCCACACCTGCCGTGCCATGGGCGGGTTTCCACACGCGACCACAGTACCCGTCCATCCTGCAACGAATTTTGAGGAGCTGGATCCCCGCTCCCCACCGGGTTACCCTGGGTCCCTAGACCAGCCGGGCCGGGCACGCGTGGGCACCTGTGAATCACACCTCGGTCCGCCTGGCGAGTGCCAGGGAGTGTCTCCAAAGTGGCCCGGGCGGGGTTGAATTCTCCCCACGCGGGTCGGTGTCCTCGGGAGCGCGGAGCGTGCTGCGGTTCTCCCCTCACCCCGCGCGCTGGGAGCGCGCAGCTTGCGCCGGGAGGTGCGCTCCTTTCGTTGCTCCCGTGGTGGTGGGGTCTCCAAGACACTTCCGCGGATTCCACAGGGTCGTTCCGGGCTTGCAACTCCATTGTAATTGAAATAATTCACATGGTTTGGTTTTTACCCAGATGAAAAAATTTGGAAGAAAACGAAACCCCCCTCAGCAAACGGCAATCTCAGCAGCAGAGCGCCCTAACCCTCCCGGCGCTGCGGCGGGGAAGCGGCCCGGGCCGGGAAGAGCGGGGAGCGTCTGCTAATTGCAGCTTCGTTAGATTTCGGGTTTGGGAGGCTGCGGTTCGGGCGCTAATATCCGCCGCCCATTATCCCAGCTAATAAATTTGACCTATTGTTCGTTTGTTAAAATGATGTCACCTTGGAACAGTCCCTAAGCTCCTATTTCCATGAATTAGGCCTTTATTGAAAGCCGGGAGCCAATGGGAGGAGAGAGGCTTGTTGATCGCAGCCAATGGCTGCGGCGGGAGAGGAATTAGCAGCGGAAACTCCAGGTTCGGTTCAAGAAAGATGACACAGAGCCTGTCGGGCCCGCGCACTCTTGGCAAAGTTTCAGTGCAACGAGAGGCGCCGGGCGCTCCATGGCCGCGCCGTAACAGGGACCCAGCCGCCTCCCCGCCCAGCCCAGCCCAGCCCTTCCGCCCGCCCAGGATGGAGGCGCCCGCCAGCGCGCAAACCCCGCACCCGCACGAGCCCATCAGCTTCGGCATCGACCAGATCCTCAACAGCCCGGACCAGGACAGCGCACCAGCCCCGCGGGGCCCCGACGGCGCCAGCTACCTGGGAGGGCCCCCCGGGGGCCGTCCGGGCGCCACGTACCCGTCTCTACCCGCCTCCTTTGCCGGCCTCGGCGCGCCCTTCGAGGACCCGGGATCTTACAGTGTCAACCTGAGCCTGGCGCCCGCAGGCGTGATCCGAGTGCCAGCGCACAGGCCGCTGCCCGGGGCCGTGCCACCGCCTCTGCCTAGCGCGCTGCCCGCCATGCCCTCCGTGCCCACGGTCTCCAGCCTGGGCGGCCTCAATTTCCCCTGGATGGAGAGCAGCCGCCGCTTCGTGAAAGACCGCTTCACAGGTGAGCAGGGCCAGCCAACAGGCACCGGGCCTCGGTCCTCCCGGGGCCAGAGGCGCCGCGCCCTAGGTGCTCCACTCTGGGAAACGGTTCCGGAGGCCCAGGCGCGGCGGAGGCCTCAGCGCTCGGCGTCCGGGGTAACCACGGGGGGGGCGGGGGGGGGGAGAATCAGGGAGCTTCGGGGAAATAAGCCTACGCCCAGGGGCAGAGGAGAGTTTCTCCCGCCCGGCTTGGTGCCGCTGGGGACGCGGGGGACCAACGAAATAGCGGAGCACTCTGTGCCCACCGGGCGACACGGGGTCCGCATGGGGCCTGAAGGGCAGTGGAGCCGGGCTGGGCTTCAGGGGCCCTCGTGTGTCTCCGCAGCGGCGGCGGCGCTCACGCCCTTCACCGTGACCCGGCGCATCGGCCACCCCTACCAGAACAGGACGCCGCCCAAGCGTAAGAAGCCGCGCACGTCCTTTTCTCGGGTGCAGATCTGCGAGCTGGAAAAGCGCTTCCACCGCCAGAAGTACCTGGCCTCGGCCGAGAGGGCGGCGCTCGCCAAGTCCCTCAAAATGACGGACGCGCAGGTCAAGACCTGGTTTCAAAACCGGAGGACCAAGTGGCGGTGAGAGAGACCCGGCCCGGCCCATCTTGCACCCGCTCTTCACCCGCCCCGCGCCTCGGCCTCGCGCTCTCCTCGTCCTCTGCTCCCCGCTAACCGCCCTCCCAGGGCTGCGCTTCCCCACTCCTTCCCAAATTTTATCTCCCTCTCTCCTTCCTGCCCGCCTGTGTTTCTTTCCCTTCTCTCCCGCGCCTCGGCTTCTCCATTCTCATCCGTGTCGCTCTCGTGCGCCTCTCCAACTCTCCGTGTTTTCTTCCGACTCTGCGCCCTCTCGGTTTCCTCTCACTTGCACCTCCACCAGCATCCGCCCCACCCCACCCCGGGCTCTCTCGCACTCCCCTAATCCTTCCCGCTTGCCCGCTCGGATATCCGACAGTCCGCGCGGGCTCCGTATTCCCCCTTAGGCTCCCCACCCTGACTCCAGCCCCGTTTTTATCCGATCCCTATTTCCATCCAACCCGTGAACGGCGAAGCGATCGTGTTTTGGAAGAGAGGTTCGGGAAGGGGCTGGGAGAACTGGATGAGGCTGACCCGGCCCAGGGACACAGCGCGGGCAGCTGCAGAGCAGCCCTCCCACCCGCGGACCCTAGCGACCTGACTGTCCGCAGGGCCGAGTCAGTTACACATACGCCATGTCCCTGTTATCCCGCAAAAGAAACATCTTTGTTGTTGGCGAAGCCACAATACCCGGACGTGCAGGTGGGCGGCGGGCTGAGTCCCTCCCCGCGACCACCCGACACAAAACAAAAACAAACGATGCCAACCCGCTCCCCGGACGCGCGGGCCTCGGGCGCACAGCGCCAGCAGGGGTGCAGACGGGTTCTGTGCCTCGAGGCTCCCGGCTGGCCTCTGCTCCCGGAAAGGCTGGGGGCCCCGCCGGCGGCCCCGCAGTGCCGGGTGCATGACGGTGCTGTCCCTCTCCCTCCCCCGGTGCAGGCGGCAGACGGCGGAGGAGCGGGAGGCGGAGCGGCAGCAAGCGAGCCGGCTCATGCTGCAGCTGCAACACGACGCCTTCCAAAAGAGCCTCAACGATTCCATCCAGCCCGACCCTCTCTGTCTGCACAACTCGTCGCTCTTTGCTCTGCAGAATCTGCAGCCCTGGGAGGAGGACAGCTCCAAGGTCCCCGCCGTCACCTCTCTGGTGTGAGCCACCAGCGCGCACAGTCTTCAAGGATCGCCGCCCTTACCCGGCGGGGCGCCCCCGGCCCCCAGCCGGGCTGGGGTGGGGTGGGGCCCGAGGCCGAGACGGGCAGGGGCCTCCAAGCTCGACTAGGCCCCGGGCCGCGGCCGCATCTGCGCGGCCGCGGAGGGGGCTGGGCCCGGGCTCCGCGCGGCTGCACAATCCGAGCCCCCGCCCAGCGCCCAGTCCCGCCCCAGGCCCGGGCCTGACAAAGAAAGCGCCTTACGTTTCTCCGCCCCTCGCCCGCACCCCCCCGGGCCGGGCGCCTGTATTATACTTTGTACTTTTGCCCAAACGTGTAAATAATAAAAGTTTTGGCTTTTTTCTTTAGAAAACGGCCACCTGCTTCCCCCGCGGGGGCCGCTGGAGGAGGGGCGGCCGACCAGGTGGCTGGGGGGAGCGCCAGGGCTGGGGCACCCTGCGTTTAGGCTGGGTCCACTCCTCTCCTTTTCCGTTCCTTTTATTTAAGTCGTTTTATTTAATAAAAAAAAGTTAGCTATTTCACTTAACGCCGCTTTTATTTCGTTTTCGTTCCAATAATGCTCGGCGAGCCCGGCCCTGCGCCCCACCCCATCTGCGGCAGTGGCCGAGCCGCTGTGTGCGGGGGCGCGTCCACCTCTCCAAGCTTCATCGGTTTTCGGCTCAGCTCCAACCACGGCCCGGGGCCCCGGGGAGGATCCGCGGTGCAGGTCAGTTCGTGCCAGCCGCGGGCAGTTTGGGTGCCGGCGGGGTGGGGCGGACTGGGAAGGGCACTTAAAGCCCAGAGGTCGAAGGTCGGCGCCAGGCAAGGTTGAGAATGAAAGCCCCCCTCCCCACCCTGTACTTAGATTGTCACAGGCCAGACCCACCTAGGGGGTGAAAGGCAACGTGACCTCGAACTTCTAAGAACTCAGAACCCTCCCCCCACCAAACCAATGACCTCCTCTTTTTCCAGTGAGGCCTCAGGCCCTAGGTAGACCCAAGGACTGGCAAGAGGGGATCTGGGCGCACTGTGGGTGGGCTGTGTGCACAGAACCCTGCGCGTCCCGAGTTTCTAAATGCTCCTTGTCTAAGGCGAAAGCGCGGGGCATAAACCCAGAACACCAGCACCCTTGTGGGTTACGTGGGACCACAGGTGGGGCGTGACGTCACCGCAGCCTGGTGGCGTCACTGTTCAGGAGAGGGGCGGTGCACCCGGAAACCTGGGAATACCGAGCCCAGGTGTGAAAGCATGGAGGCCCAGTCCACCCAGCTTTACCTCGGCTGAAAAGCTGAGTTTCAGGATCACGGGATGAGCGGTGGGTGGTCCCTTCCAACAGGACACACACAAGCGTTCATGAACATTTCCTCTTGCTCCCTCAGTTTTCCCCCTTTTATTTGGTCTTTTAATTTTTTTTTAAATTCTGACCTGTCCACTTCTTTCTCCAAGATGTTCTCTATTTTCTACTCTATTTGTTACTTTTGGTTTCCATGTTACTGTAACTTCTGCTTTTCCTTTACAGCTTTATGATTCCTTATATATTTCGTTCGGTATTGCTTTTAGTTTCCCCGACTCTTTGTCCTATCCTGCCCACCCTTCTCTCTCCATTTCTGACTCCGCTGTCCTCTGTCTCTCTCTAGGTTTCTTTCTCAGCCTTGCCTCCTCCTTCCCCCCTCTCCTTTTGTTCTTTTTGTTCTCTTTTTCCGGTCTCAGAATCTCTTGGCGTCTAGCTTTCTCTCTGTCTCCGCCATTCCCTCCAGGCTCCATCCTTCCTCATGGCCGGGCTCCCATTAGCTTCCTGAGGCGAAACAGTTCTGGGGCTGTCCCACAGGCCCCGTGGCCGCCCACCCGCCTCAGCACACGGCCTTTCCCCCAGGCCAAGCGCCACCCTGCGGGCTTGGGTGTTTGGGCAGATTCGTTGTACACGGGCTGTGGGATTGTCTACACTGGCAGGGCTCAAGAGACAGCAGGGAGTCTAAGAAACACGGGCGGAGCTCCCATGGTGGCTGCCTTCATCTGAACCTCCAAGCTCTGCTCGCCGGGACTTATAGACACCCCCAGAGAGGGACTAGAGGGACTCAGATCTTCAGGTATTTTCCGCATGTGGTTTCTTGAAATGATTCCATTTTCTCCACTAAGAAGCGTGAGGAACGTCCCCATAGGGATAAGAATCGCTGGCCTTCCAGGATAGGGACTTGAGCATCATAGAACGACCTTCTTTCCATTTGCTAGCCAAATAGCCCCTTCCTCAGGGACTGGCGTGGCTTTCCAATTTTCTTTTCTTTTTTTTCTTTTTCTCTATAATAAGGCATAGTGGTTTTGTTTCTCTAAAATATTTTTGTGGTTTTGCCAGGATGACCCTCAATTCCTGGGCCTTTTCGGGGAACACACAAGCATCTTTTTCTTTCTCTCTGGTGCCTCCCTTTGAGCCAAAGGTCTTTGACCAGGAAGCCCGCCCGGGGTCTGCATTCAGCCAAGCCTGGGGATGGGGAACTACCTAGTCTTGCTTTGGCTCTCAGGGACGTCAGTATTTTTCCCCACTGGGGCTTTCGCCCTGTCTGAGCGCTTCACCCCAGCCAAGCCTTGCCCAGATAGAGACTAAGGGTCCATCTCAGTTAGGGGGCTGAGCCAATTTGTGTGGGGCCAAGTCTCGACTGTGTCTCGCCCACGCCCACCCAGAGCTGTGTGGGCGCCCCCAGCGGGTAGGACAGATTGCTGGGTGATGCAAGGGTATTTAGTGTCGAACCCCGTTCTCCTCTTGTGCAAAGCCTGGAGGTTGCCTTTTACATTGTGGCCATGCAGGACTAGAGCCCCAGGACGCCCTGTTAAGGGTCACAGCTCGCACTCCCCACCGTCCGGAAGGCCGTGTTGGCGCAGAAACATCCAGATTAGGCAGAGTGTAGGGGAGGGAATCTATAGTAGGCAGAAAGCTCATATGGACACTTTCTTGGCGATCCGCTCCCAACATTAGGCCCCATCTCTGCCGGAGGAAGCAGCCTTGGCTCCAGAGGCAGAGGGTACGTGTGGACGCCCAGCCTCACCCGGGAGGGAATTAAGGAATAGAAGCCCAGGCCTCTGGGTGAAGACTCCTTGTGCTTCCCCCAGGGCCTTTCCTAACCTCGGTTAAAGCGTCTCTAAAGCCGTGCCCATTTTACAGATGCAGGACTGGGAGACAAGGGTCAGCTTGTCTGCCTGCGCGGACTGTTCTCGAGGGCTCTCCTCGCGCGTTCGTTTTGGTAGTCCACCAGGCAGGGAGGTCTGGGCCCCAAGCGTCCGCTAAGAGGGGTGAGGCTGCCCGCCCAGGGGCGAGGAGTTAGGCTGTGCTCAGTTTTCCCTAGGAGGCTCCAAAGCCAGTAGAATCTGGGGGGACACGGCCGATGGAGAGACAGAGAGAGAGAGAGAAGCTCTGGGGCCGGCTGCTGGCTTCCCTCAAATGGGGAAGATTCCCCTTCAGCAGCAGCCTGTCCAGAGCCGGCCGGGGACGGCGAGCTTTGCACGCAGTGTGGTTTACGATGACCCACACAGCATTTCTGCGGGGTTTGGATCCCCCACACCACTTTCCAGTTGGTAAAACGAAGGCTCAGAGAAGTTCGGAAATTGGTTGTGGGTCGGCGGGCTGCAGCGCACCCGCGCTTCTAATCCCCCTAAACCAAGCGCTCCCTCTTTAATACATGGGGGTAAGGAGGGACTTGGCCTAGTGAGGGCTGGGGAGGCGGCCTAGGATGCACCAGCAGCCACCCTGACACGAGGCAGGGGTTATCAGTGGGGCCGAAGGACCTTCCCACGCCCCGCTTGGGCGTTGGACGCAGTGCGTTCCAAGGGCACCAGCGCCTCTCGGCTGCCGGGCTAGCGCTTGTTTGCCGTCGGAGCGGGAGCGGGAGCGGGGAGACTTAGCCGCGCCACTCCAATCAGACTCCAATCAGCGGCGAGACTAGCGAGGCCCCGCAGCGCCCCTGGGCTGGGCAACCTTCTCTTGCCCGCGGCCTGGTCCACGTCGGGCGGAGCGCCCGCTGCGCCTTTCCGGGGTCAAGGCCAGGTGCAGCAGAAGGCTGTGCGCGTGCGTTTCGCCGCGGTCTGGCTGGGCGCGCCAGGTTAGAGTCCCTCCCGCTGAGACCGCCAGGCCCAGAATGGGTCCTAGGCTGCGGCAGCGCTGAAGGTTCCTTCACCAAAATCTCAACCTCGGCCTCCGCGCAAGTAAAGCACAAGGCGGCGGCGCGGTGCCGGCGCCCGCATTCGGGAGCAGTAAAGGGTTCTCCACCCTCTGGGCGGGTTTCCTAATGCGGAGCGGCGAGGGCCCGCGTTTGCAAGCATCCGCTCTGTTTTATGCATCTCCTCTCAGCGACGTCCAGACCTAGTCGCACACTTTCTTGTGGTTCAGAAACTCGCAAACCCCTCACGGACTTGCCACAGTGATCGACGCCTTCCCTCTCACCACCCACCCGCGGGCTGGACCAAGTTCTCCTCTCAGCGCCGTCCCTTTCTTTTCTGTATGGCCCTGAGCGAGTGGCTTTGACTCTCTGCGCTTTGGTTTCCGCATCTGTAAAATGAGGGCTATATAGTCACTAAGGAGTCTTGCAGGGAAAATAAAAGCCCATGGCTTATCGTACAGTCCAGCTGATTATCAGCTTATTATGAGAATAAAAGCATTTAAAAATATATTTGTGGATTAGAAATCTAATTAAACGCCTACTAAGAACGTAGGTGTTTACTCAGAGGTGTTGCTGAGAGAGGAAAAGGCAGGAATAGGACCGTGTCCCCCCAACTGCAGTCATTTCTCCTACCACTGTAAGTGGAGTCGTTGGCAGAGAGTCAGCCCTGAATTTAGGCCCGGTTTGATCGCTTAGAAGTGTCAGTATCCTGGTGTTACCTTGAGATGAGTGGCCAGATCTGACTGTCACTTTAGTTAAAATGATCCAATAAAGTTGTTCTCCGAAAGCGTCAAACCCGCGGCCAGTTAATGAGTTAGTGATTAAACTCCTCTCCCAGTTGGTGTGGAGAGGAAGTGGGGTGGAAGAAGGAAAAACACACCCGAACAGAATATTTGATCCGAGGTTTTTGCACCTTCCAACATCCCAGCGATTCCCCAGAACAGTCCTGTGTTCCCATTCTACAAAGAAGGACATTGGGAAGCCGAAAAGGCAGGGGACTCGCCCAGGTTCACCTCACGCCACCAAACTCAGGTCTGGACTCAAAGCTCCTGGCTGCGGGCCCATCTGGCTGTGTTGCCACCCGGCCACAGATCAAAGCCCCACTCGCCGCAGAGTCATTAGAGAGATTTGTGCTGACCCAGACTCCCCCGATGTTAAAGAAGCCAGCCCTCGTGCTGGCCCGCTACCTGGGATATATTGGCTTCGCTATCAAGTCTTATTGATTGGATGGATTTATCTGGGACAGGCTGAAACTCCGGAAGGCCTGAAACCTGGGACAGCAGCGCACCCTTTGCCTCCTTCACCCCCCATCCAGGAAACATTCACTCCTTCCTCCTGCCAGCAGAGATGCAGCCAGCAGGAAAATGCGGAACGCTCCGGGAAAAGACACAACCCTCTCCAGTACGAATAGACAAGACCCGCTGAGCCCCTGGGGCTGCAGAATGGGTGTGGGCTCAGAGGGGCACCCATGAATATCCAGTATGCTAAACAGCACGTTCGCATCTGCTGTCTGGGGCGCCACAGCTGGCACACTTTTGTTCCTAGGAAGTAATGGGACTAAGGAGGAGGGGTTGGGGGAGAGCAGAGAGGAAACCCAACTCCAAGAAGACAGAAGACGGGAAGACTCGAGGGTGGGGAGAGTGCCCTGGGAGGGGTTGCCTTTATTAACGACGGGACTCTCCTCGCAAGTTAGGTTGTTCCAGGGGGTGGGTGGGGACACTCGGAGCAGGGATGGGCCCTACACCCACCCAGTCTCCAGCTCCTGGAGACCCCTCAGAGCAGCAGCCCCCTAAACTCTCCGATGCTGGCCAGGCTACCATTTGATGAGACCGGCTGCACAATTTCCTGTAATCCTTCTAAGGGCCCTAGAAGACAGGGGTTACTCTAATCCCCTTTTTACAGATGAGGAAACCAAGACTGTGCAGAGTGTGACACAACATTCCCAAGTCCTCTGACGCCAGGACTTTAACCCAAGTGGACTGAGTCCGGCTCACTGGCTTTTACTCAAGAAGTTCCCTCAAAACCCCTTGGTTATTAAAGCCAATATCTTCAAGACTGTCAGAGGCTATTCTGACTGGTTTGAAAATTATCATTCCCAAACAACTTCAGATACAAACCAGCAATACCCGGGGTTGTATTTGTAAGAATATGGTAAACTGTTATTTCTCTGTGGAGTCCCCTAAAGGTGGCTGGAAGGCACGGGGTCTTCCACTTTCCCTAAGGGATTCAGAGGTCTTCCATAGCGCTCTCCGCAAGCCTAGGCTAATCAGCAGTGTCTAATGAGCCCCCCACGGATGCTGACACATCACGGTGTGTCCCTCAGCTTCAGACCATGAGTACTTCTGACTGAGGAAGGTTGGTGGCACTTTTATGTGGTCTGCTTCCTCTACCAAGATGCCCACAGCATGTACAGAGCTTTCATTGGACCGGGTTAAAATCCCAGTTTTACCACTCACCAGCTGTGTGGCCTTGGACAAGTCACCTTGCCTCTCTGAGCGTCATCAACCTCATCTGTAAGGATAGATCTCCCTCACAAGGTTGTTTGAGGACTAAATGACACAATCCATTGAGCATTTCACCACCAGGAGCCTGACGCACAACAGGCGCTGTGGTACATTTACTATACTTATTATCAGTGGTAGATGAATTTTCACAAGATAAGTTGTTCTTGTTCTCTTTCTGGAGAGAAGAAAGCAGACTGGGAGAAAATGAGTCGCTTGCTCAGGGTCAGATGTTAAGTAACAGAGCTAGGGGCGCCTGGGTGGTTTAGTGGGTTAAGCCTCTGCCTTCAGCTCATGTCATGATCCCCTCATGATCCCAGGGTCCTGGGATCAAGCCCTGTTGGGCTCTCTGCTCGGCAGGATGCCTGCTTCCCCCCCCCCCTCTCTCTCTCTCTCTCTCTCTGCCTGCCTCTCTGCCTACTTGTGATATCTGTCAAATAAATAAATAAAATCTTTATAAAGGAAAAAAAGTAACAGAGCTAGAATTCAAACCCAGTTATGTCAGAGTTTAGAGCCCTAACTCACTCACTCGGTGTAATATCTCCCCCTTAGAGAATCTTCTAGGCTGTTGAAAATCTAGATTATTCTAAGTAAGAGTAACCAGGTTCTCTGCTGCCTTCTGGGGCTTCTCTTTACTTGGATCACTGATGATTGGCACACTGCAACAGCCCAGTACACATTTCTTAAATAATAACAGTAAGTATTGTTTCCAGAACTACTATGGGCCAGGCTGTGGAATAAGCATTTTACACAATTGATCTCATTTAACTCTTCAGAAAAAGTAGATCCTATTTTGACAATGAAAAATTTGAGTTAGGGGATGTTAAATAACTTACCAACATCCAACAGGGTGTGGCTTGCAATCCAGATGTTCGGACCCCACAGCAGTGAGAAACCCAATCTGTGCCGAGTGCCTACCATGTGCTAAGCACTGTCCGTGGCACAACCTTTCTATTTCTCACACAATCCTCACAATCACCTTTTAAAAGAGTTTCAAAACTCCATTTTACAGATGACACAACTAAGTCTCGGTCACGTTCAAGTGGATTGGTCCAAGGTCACACAGCTGTCCGACTACAGCGGTTTTCTGTTTACTGGCCCGGGATGCTCCACTCTGTTTCAAAAGTTGAGGTCTTCAACCCAAGTTGGATTGCTCTATGGAGATGGGGCCGCCATGGCTACGGGAGGTGGAGTTCTCAGATGAAATATGAGAAGCCGTGTGGCTTTTCCCACAAGGAGGCCAGGCAAACTTGCTATTTCCCGACTCTCTCCGAGGGCGGGGATGTCAGTGATATTGTGAACAGACAGTGATGAAGCATTGGGAGGTAAGATGAACACAGATAAACCAGGATTGGGGTGGACAAAAGGCCTGCAGGCCTGCTCTCGGACGGCAAGTATGCCCAAAGAGCCTTGCTAGGAGCTGTCCTCATTGCCTTCAGCTTCTCCTCTCTCCTCTGCTTGCCTCCTTGCCCCACTACACTATTATAGCCTACCTCCCCTCCCCCCCCTTTCCAGAAAGAGCTGCTTTAGATGATGACCCCAGGCCCTTTATACCCTCATGTTCAAAAGCACGGCAGGGAGCATCTATGTTACTCACTCGCATCTAAGACTTAAAGATCAGGTAAAGTGGATTGTTTTGGTTTTTTTCAAATTTATCAGGTAACAAGCAAAAGCCCTTGAGTGTGGAGTTACTAAATCCTGAAGGTCATGGTCTGGGCTGACATCTTGGATTTGTTTCTTCCACATACGCCAAGTTTGGCCAACCTCGCCACACACTGTACCAGACAAGCTTCTCCTGGGCTCCATAATGCTCAGCACACTGGGCACTTAGTAGGTGGTTCAGTGAGACCTGGCGACTGTCCTACCTACAGCTTGAGCGGCTCGGCTTGAGCTGAGTGGCAGCCAGCAACCCCTCCTTTTCGGGCTGTGCTTGGTAAGCAGAGGTCAGAGTCTGAGGCTTCTCTGCAGGAAGGGCACCATGAAGAGAAACTTGAACCTGCACTTTATAGAGTTTAAAAATGATTTGTCAATGGCGACAATTTACAAAAATATATTTCTGTTGCGGCATCTCCCAATCGCTGGGATTTATGGCTTCATCTCTTGGATTTGAAAGCACACCCGCATGCTTTGGCAAATGGGAAAATGTATGAACAATTTGTTGGCTTTTTTTTTTATCAAGTTTCCCCAAATATGTAAACTCTGAGAGCGCCTTATTCTTTTTAAATGATCATTCATTTGTCTCCAGACTCTATCTTTTGGCACAATTTATTACTCTCTATTTCAAAAAACTTAAATGCATTTTGCATATTAGCACGTAACTCTTGTTCCTGTCTCCTCAGTTGTGGAAAGGGCTGGATTGCTTTTATAAAGAAAAAAATGGCTAATAAAATTGGCCTCAGCACCATTGCTCTGCAATTCTTATGAACAGTAAAGTGGTACTTACCGTCATTGATGTTAAAAGCTATTTCTAAATTATGGTGCCATTTATTATCTCTAGTGTCCAAAGTAAGTTTAAATGATGCTTATAATTCATGTTTTACCAAATTTCCTTTTCCCCCCGAGGATACCTCTGATTAACTTATGCACATTAAAGCGCTTTTTAAATTCTTCTTTTATTGCCATTATGCTCTGAAAATCTCAGCGATTCTCAAAAATGGGTAATAAACTTGAGATAAAATGCTGCAGTTTTAGATCAATGCTGACATATCACTGTGGTGATTTCTACAGAGCTAAAGTGATAATGCTTCATATTTACGGAATATATACTAGGTTATTACTACAGTATTACCATTTTGTTCTAAGATGAAATGAGTAATTTACCAATTTATTAAACTGTTACATTTAAGTATTGCTTAGGACATTACCACCCCAATCTGTTTACTTAGCTTGAAGAGTTACCATTAAGATACCCTGTTTATTTAGGTAAAATTTGTAATCATCATGCCTTCCATTAACCAACTTATTTTTCTGCAAGGCTAATTGTCTGGAAATGAGTTTCTTCTTATTTACTGTGCTACATTCTGCTTAGCTGGCTAAAAACGTCACCCCAGCAAGAAGTGCTAGGGAAATTAATAATACATACAGAGAACAGTTTTAATTAGTATAATACCAAATGTTAATAAAAGATTTATGACGCCGTTAAAAAGTACTAACAGAAGAGATCTTAACAGCTTCGGGCTCAATTTGTCAGGAGAGGATGACCCTCTTGTGGGAGGCCAGATTTGGGTGATTCTCAGAAGATGCTGGAGCTCTGGGGCGCACTGACTGGAGGTGAGGGGCTCCGCCTCTAGAAGGGGTTTGCTGGGAGCTGAATAGAATGGCTGTTGAGGGGCACCTGGGTGGCTCAGTGGGTTAAGCCACAGCCTTCAGCTCGGGTCATGATCTCAGGGTCCTGGGATCGAGCCCACGTTGGGCTCTCTGCTCAGCAGGGAGCCTGCTTCCTCCTCTCTCTCTGCCTGCCTCTCTGCCTACTTGTGATCTCTCTCTGTCAAATAAATAAATAAATAATCTAAAAAAAAAAAAAGAATGGCTGTTGAATGCCAGTTCTAACTTGAAAGACACCAAGTTTTCTGCAAAGTAGGAGAGGACCACAGGCCAGCCTCAGGCCCTTCAGAAACATTTCCTGGGGCACCATGGTCTTTAGAGAGTTGGGAATAGGACTGTGAGAGACTGGGATTTGGGTAGCTCACAAGCTACCCAAAGCAGATCAACGTGGAACTAGGAAAAGGAGGAATGATATTCCCTGAATGTAAGCCCTTTGCTTACATACATCTAATCCTTAGAGCGGATAGTTAGCATTACCCTCATTTTGGGGGTCAGTACGTAAAGCCCTTGGGAGGGTAAACCCCTTACCCGAGGTTATGCTGCTAGGGAGTAGAGCAGAATTTGAACCCAGGTCACTGGAAACCTCGCAGCACTGACTCTTGCAAGGCAATACCCCATTATTCCCCTGTGCCTTTGTGCACATGACATCTGTCAGATGGGCACCCAGACCAGCAACTGGATGCTTCCATTTTTATCTGGATGAGTTGGTGCGCGCTCATCCTTCCTCTGTCCTGTTGCCCCAAAGGAGCAGTGCTCTTTTATTTTTTTAATAATTGTTATTTATTTATTTGACAGAGAGAAAGAGAGAGAGTACAAGCAGGTGGAGTAGCAGGTAGAGGGAGAGGAAGAGGAAGGCCCCCCGCTGACCAGGTAGTCCGACATGGAGCTTGATCCCAGGACCTTGGGACCACGACCCGAGCCAAAGGCAGTCGCTTAACCAACTGAGCCACCCAGGCACCCCAAGGAGCAGCGTTCTTTCTTTATGTACTCATCTTCTCTTCTGTGACATGAGGGCAGGAGCCATTTCTTACCTTCTTTAGATCCTTAGTGCCTGGCACAGTTTAGGTTTTCTACAAATATTTAAGAGACCAGGGGAAAAATGAAGTGAAAAGGAGAGATGCATACAACTTCTGTTCATAGCGCTCGCGAGAAATAGTGACCCAAGAGACAGATTCTACTGAATTGTAGGACATCACGCAGCCCCCCTCCCCGCCACCAGGTCCACACAACCCTGGCTGAAGTACAGGAGGCTGTTTTTAGTGCCCACCTCCCCAGCCCCCAAGGGCCAGGTCTAGGAGCAGAGGCAGGAACCCTTTATAGGGTGAGCTGGTTCTTTCCTAGCACGCAGAATAAAAACCTGACCAAGCCAGCCACTTTCCTAACACTGTCTCCAATTTGAGAAACTCCATAGGATGAGGAACTTGCAGGCCAATGATTCCTTTATCTCACTCTTGGTTAAAAGAGAAAAACAAAAAACAAAACCAACAGTAGTTTGGGACAGAAGTTCTCCAGGATATGCAACAATCAATACAGTCTGGGCTCCTTCAAGAAAAAGAAACAAAAGGGGTGCCTGGGTGGCTCAGTCGGTTGAGTGTCTGCCTTCGGCTCAGGTCATGATCCCAGGGTCCTGGGATGGAGTCCCACATCGGACTCCCTGCTCAGCGAGTAGCCTGCTTCTCCCTCTCCCTTGCTTGTGCTCACTCTCTCACTTGCTCTCTCAAACAAATAAATAAAACCTTAAAAAGAGAGAGAGGGACAGAAACAATATCTGAGATCAGCGCCCATGTCTGAGGCTCAAGTGAACCCCTTGGTCTTCCCAGCTGTTCCCTCTAAGAAGGGGTTTTGGCCCTTCAGTGGATGAATGGGTAAACAATGTGTGTTCTGTACTCACAATGGAATATTTTCCAGCCATCAAAAGGAAGGAAGCACCTATATATCCTACAACTGAGAGGAACCTCCCAAACAGTATGGTAAGGGAAAGAAGTCAGGCACAAGAGGTCCCATGTTGTATGATCCCATTTACATGAAATGTCCAGAAAAGGCAAATCCATAGCAACAGAAGAGAGATTGGTGGTGGCCAGGGACAGAGGAAGGGAGGAATCATGAATGATTACTTAATGGGTTAGGAGTGTTTTCTCTGGGCTGATGAAGAATTCCAAAACTAGAGCGAGGCGGTGGTCATACAACATTCCAAGTATGCTAAATGCCACACCAAACTATACAGAGCAAAACAGTGAACTATATGTTATGTGAATTTCACCTCAAGTATTTTTTGAAAAGGCACTCAAGGAATCCTAGCATAAGTGCCCAAAGCTCCGTGTACCTCCGTGTTCATCACAGCAGTGGTTGCAAGAAGGAGACGCTGGAATGGCCATAGGCCCATCATTTAGAGATTGGTCACCGAGAACGACATCATTCATACTATGTGATGAAAGACAGCCATCAAAAGAATGAGAGAAATTGAGAGTCACCAGCTTGGAAAGATGCCCGCAATGCACTGTTAAGTAAAACAAGTGAGTTGCAAACTCACATGTGTATGATATCCCAGTAAAATAACAACAACAAAAAAACCTACCTGCTGGTGTGCCTTTTATCAGCATAGGACCAAAGTCTGAGAGGATTCGCTCTGGTTCCTGCAGAGGAAATAATGCTGGAGTGGGAGGAGGCTTTCATTTCTTACTGAATTGCACAGTCATTTGTATTGCAGGGTCATTTGCAAAAACTTAAAGATTTTTGGAAGATAAATGTTTTGAATTAAGTCAAAAGCTACAATAACTTCTAAGAGGTAGAAGAGTGGTGAGGGTAAAAGAAAATGACCCGTAGTCCTGCCACCAAAACCTTTTAGTTTATAGGGCTCAAAGTTTTTTTATTTTTTTTTTAAACACATAGGACACTAAGATTAAAATCGGAAAAAGTAAGACATCAAAAGATGACACTGGAGGATAAGCAGGGCCTGACTCAGCCTTTGTTCCTTCTGAAACCCAGCACCAGGCCTTGAAAATGATAGGAACTCACTAAGGTCTCAACTCCCCAGTTTTTTAAAGATTTACTCCACTTCCCCACAATTGTCAGAAGCCAGCATGGGCACATTGAACTTCAAATGTTGATAAGATAAAGTGGCTGTTACATGTGCAAAGTTGAGGATGCTTTTTAACTGAGCAACTCTGGAGGATGATTGCCTGGGGAAAAGCCTCTTATCCCAGTTACTGGGATGCTTCAGAAGGTATTTTTACCCTAAAGGACTTGGGTGATTATCTCCATACTTCCACTTTGTTTTGACTAGCTCTGCAGACTGATTTGAGTTCAGAGGGATATCACTTACCTCAACTAAGTATTCTTTGAAATTCATTGTGCCGACTCACAAATCTTTTTTTTTTTTGGCTTTCAGTGGCTTTTCTCAAACAGCTAACATTTTAATTTCTGCTGTTTTATCCCTTTTTGAAAGGTACCAGTCTTAGAATCTGAAGTATGGACTGGACCTCAGGGTCTGTCTCCGTGTGTGTGTGTGTATGTGTGTGCATGTGGGCGTGTGGCGTGACATATGTATGTACCATGACAGCCCCCATGTCAAATTTTCAAGGCAAAAGACAGAGCTAATTGTTCTCTCTTATTTTCACTGTATTATTTTCTGTGGGCTCTAAATAACTGATAAGGAGGTCCCTTTCCATAATTAAAATGGATGTTCCTACATGTCAACACCAATAGCTTTTCCAGTAATGAGTGAGTTTAGATACATGTTAGGGTTGCAGTGCAGAGTGTGCAGAGGGAGGACTGGGGGCTAGTGGGAGACACAGAGCCAGTTTCCATGCAGATGACAAGAGAGCAGAAAGGATGGAAGCCTGGAAGATTACCGGGAGAAAAGTCCCTGCCTGGCCCCAAGGTCACTTTGGACAAGTAGGTGAGCCTGGATAGAAAGGCAATGTTAGGGCAGGAAGTTTGAAAACGTACTTGGTGCCATTTGGAATCTGTTCAGTTTCCTTTGTCTTTCTTCCAATCCCTAATGCCTTCCCAGGGTTTTACCTTCTTACTGACATCTCCCGGTTGTCCCTTTCCTTGATCAAAACCTGCTGCTGAAACCTTCCCTGGCATGGGGGTGGGGGTTGAGAGCACAACTTTTCCAGGTGTCGTTACCATCTTAAAAATATCAAAGTCAGTTCATTCACCTTTTGGTTCAACAGACACTTCCTCCTCCCTCACTAGGGGCCCTACTCTTAGCTGCCAGTGCTGGAGACATTGCAATCAAAGGCTCCCTGTCCTGCAGGAACCCACATAGAGGGTGGGCAGACAGACGGAGTGGGGCTAGGGGGAGCAGGTTAGGTATGAGGACTGGGTGCAGAAGGACAGGATGGAGAGACGGTTTGTGCCCGTGCAAGTGGGGCTGACCCAGTGGAAAAGCTGCCTCTGGGCAGGAAGTGGGCAGGGTGGCAGGACAGCACCATTTTAAAGGGCAGAGAAAACAGCAGACAGCTGGGTGGGTGAGGGTCCATCCATGGTGGTTGAATTCCTTGTCTGTGTGTGCCGCTGAGGCATGGAAAGACTTCATGCAAGGGTGTGTGTGGTGGGAGGAGGGCTGTTGAACTCTAGGGAGGTCTCTCTGGTGGCCCAGGGAGGAGGATCTGGAGATGAGGCTAGAAGCAGAACTAGAGGTTCAAGCGGTGAAAGAGGGCCTCCCAGAAGGCTCCAGAGACCTCTTCCCAAGTGAGAAAGAGAGAGGAGAGGTGTGGCAGGCCTGAGTGACAGAGACCAGGGGACTGAAGAGGACAGTTTGCAGTCCAGACCTCCCTGACTGCTCCAGTCATGTCTGACAGGGACACAGGGGCACGAATGAGATCGGGCAGTTTCCAATCCCAGCATCTGGCCTTGGGCCTCTGTGACCCAGGGCAAGTGACTTGCCCTCTCTGAAGCATAGTGTCCTTCCCTGGGATTTGGGCATAACAATACCTGCTTTGCTGCTCTCCGCCTACCATGTCCCAGCTGCTGGACACAGAGCAGAGCTGATTATTTTCCGGAGGCACATAGGCCGTTCTGCAAATGCACTTGCAGAGAAGCTCACCCACGGGCTTCTAAGTAGGAGAGCTGAGGGTGGGGCTGGGTCCATGGGGGGTTCACCACCAAGTTCTCCTGAGCAAGAACTTGGAACAAGGAGAGAGAAAGCCAGTCTGGAGACACTCATTTGCAAGCCGACTCCTGTCAAGCAAAAAAAAAGAAAAAAAAAAAAGGCGGCAGCGTGTCAGTTCTGGCAGAAATACCCGAGACCACAGATGCATTTGCCCGCCTGCCCCCGCTGTTCTCTCTGTCTGTCTCCCTCTGGCCTCCTTCATACGATCTTGGCTTTGATACCACCAGCTGACTCCAGAGAGGCGACAGGCAACTCAGAGCGGATGGCCATCAGGGAAGGAGCCTGTAGATGACTCTGGAAAAGGGGGCCCATTCTTGGATGGTACGAAGCTCTCAGCTCCGAGAACAAATAGGGCTGATGCTGATCCAAACTTTGAAAAGACTTTTTAAAAAGCAACCTTGCTGACACGTTAAAGATGTGTATCCATATATTTGATTTGTTTAAAATATGCTTAATACTGGGGCGCCTGGATGGCTCAGTGGGCTGAGCCTCTGCCTTCAGCTCGGGTCGTGGTCTCAGGGTCCTGGGATCAAGCACCGCGTCTGGGCTCTCTGCTCGGCAGGGAGCCTGCTTCCCCTTCTCCCTCTCCCTGCCTCTCTGCCTACTTGTGATCTCTCTGTCAAATAAATAAATAAAATCTCTAAAAAATATATGCTTAATGCTCAAAGATCCCTTTTCCAAAGGAAACAAACAAAAAGATCACTATTTAAATAGAATTTCAGCATCCAATTCTTCCTTTAAGGAAAAAGACAAAGCGTTTCTTGCCGTAGCCAAAAGTGGGCCTTTGGGGAAGGGCAGGAGCTGTGGCGGGTGACACACTTCTCCTGAATGAGCCTGCAGGTACCACAGAGGGGACGAAAAGGCTGTTATTCCGGTGGATTAGTCATGAAGAGGTCAGCGGACTAGCTCTCAGAAATAGGAGCACTGAATTAGTGGGAGACTACAAGCGTTTTGTTTCTACAGGAAAACCGTTAGAAGGGGGAAATCCTCACGGCTGCGCCTGCCAACTTTTGTGCAATATATGGCCTACTTGCAAAACAGTGCCCAAGAAATCTGGCTAGGACTCCAGGCTATTCCTTCCTTCCTTGCTCCTGTATAGCACGCCCCCGCCCCCCACCCCACTGGCCCCAGCACAGGCCTCCCCCACTCTCAGCCAGTAACAAGCACACCCCGAGTCTTCCATTCACAAGGCAGCTCAGACTGGGTTTGCTATAAACTTAGCTTCAGGAGGAAGCCAAGCAAAAGGATGCTCCCCAACCCCCGCCCAGTGGCCGTGACACTGCACTTCTGCCCTGGTATCACTGCTGATGTGAACACTACCACCAGTGTGAGCTTCCTTGTTCATGTGGCGGCGGACTCTAACGTGAACACAGTTGTGGGCATAGAAGTGAGTACTGAGGGTTGGGGCGCCTGGGTGGCTCAGTTGGTTAAGCAACTGCCTTCGGTTCAGGTCATGGTTCCAGGGTCCCGGGATTGAGTCCCGCATGGGGCTCCCAACTCCATGGGGAGTCTGCTTCTCCTTCTGACCTTCTCTGCTCTCCTGCTCTCTCTCACTCTCTCTCTCTCTCAAATAAATAAATAAAATCTTAAAAAAAAAAAAAAAGAAGAAGAAGAAGAAGAAGTGAGTACCGAGGACACTGGACGTGGGCACCGGGACACCCACAGCTCTGCTGCATCATCTTTCTCCGTGGGGTCCACACCTGCACCTCTCAACCTGCAGGCTTTCCCCCCAGGCATGGGAATACGTGCCCCGTCACCCTCCAAATAGGGAGCTATTACTTATTGCCCTCAACCGATGATGGGCAGGGCACTGACGGATTAGTACTCCAGCTGCCTGGCCCTGGGTTGAGAGGCAATTTCTCCCATTTCCCAGTGGTCCCCAGTGATGCTGAACTCCTGTTGCCACAGTGGGAACTAGCACGCAAAAACCCCTTTCACTGATTGCCTTCCCTTCCCGTCTCACCCCCCTACTCTCTTGCCACTGTCTCCCGGGATCACTGCCAAATAATTGCTTGTACCCCTATTCTTGTGTCAACACTCTACTTTGGGGGGAACCTGAACAGAGCAACATGGGGTTTCCTACCACAAAACCCTCTGAAGCTGCCGCCTCTGACCAGAGCAAGCTCATATGGTTTAACTAGTCCTTGTTACGTGTAAGCTCTCTTTCCTGAGGAGACTGATCTCATGTCTGCGAACACAAGCATATCCCTGTCGTGAAGCCACAAGCTGTGGGCAAGAGCAGTTTGATATTTCCTTTTCCGTACGTGTTTTCCTCTCCTGATGGACACCTCAGGCTTGTCATTTGTAATGATTACTTGGCATCCCATTGTTCTCTTTCTCCCTGTAGGCAGGGCCAGGGCCAGGGGCTGGCAGCCTGTCAGGGGCCCCATGCTTGCAAGAGTCCTGCACTTGATTTCAGTGCTCAACTGTCGCCATCTTGGAATACTGAATTTTTCAGCAAGAGGCTCCTTATTTTCATTGTGTGGCAGGCCCACACATGGTAGAGCTGGTCCTGTCTGCATAATTTAGGTGATGCTGACTGTTGAGCATTCTTCCACCTAATTTGCTTCCTCTCTAAATAGGCCAGTGCCAACAATCAAGGAAGACAATATTATCCCAATGGCCGACACAAAAAATGATGCTATACTATGTTGGCAAGAGTAGGGGAAACTGGCAGGAGTGTTAATTGTCCAGCCTTTTTTGTGGAACAATTTTACAATATCGTTACTAATTTAAAATGCCCATTCCTTTAATTGAATGGTTTCACAAAGAGGTCTTTTTCCAATAGATATACTTCTATGCTCCAAAGAAGTACGTACGAGGTAATCTAATCCCAGCACCATTTTAAAAAGCAGTCGATTGCAAATAATCTAAATAAATATCAATAGGGAATGGATTCACTAATGTAGGGAATAATGACATCATTGAATACTATGCAACCATTAAAAAAAGGGACCCATCTCCAGATACACTGCGGGGTAAAGAAGCAAGTCCAGCAGGAGGTGCATGCTAACTTATGTTTGTATCCCCCCCCAAAAAAAAGATGAGAAGAGCTAAACATTCTTAACACATGCATAGACTGACTCTGGAAGGAAGGAAGAGCTAGTTTCAAGACTGCTGTGGGGAGGGGAGCTGGGGAACGGGAGACAAGGAAGGAGGACAACCGATTGTTCACTCCTTGGACTCTTTTCTGGTGTTTTATTTTTTTTTAAAGATTTTATTTATTTATTTGACAGACAGAGATCACAAGTAGTCAGAGAGGCAGGCAGAGAGAGGGGGAAGCAGGTTCCCCGCTGAGCAGAGAGCCCAATGCCGGGACTCGATCCCAGGACCCTGAGATCATGACCTGAGCCGAAGGCAGAGGCTTTAACCCACTGAGCCACCCAGGCGCCCCTTTTCTGGTGTTTTAATGTTCTTTTCATTCTCCCTGTATTTTTGAAATCAATTCCAAACATGTGCTACTTTACAATGTTAAAAGAAAGGGCTGGCGGGGGTGGGGAGGTCCTCGTGTAGGGAGAGGGTGGAGCCAGCCAGAAGGCTAGCTAACGGGATGACCAGCCAACCAGGCAGGCAACCTTTCTGCTCTGACTTCGGGCTTCTGGTCTGGAGCCACCAGGACTCCAGAAACGCCCGTAACTCATTTCTGGATTGCCCGGTCAACCTCCTCCTCTCTCCTCTGGGGCTGCCACTGTAAGGTCCCAAGTGACAAGTCTTTTAAAAATCCAGAGGAAATGAAAGCCTTTTAACTGTTCTTGATGAGTTTGTCTGCTTTTCTGTGCTTTGAAAACAAGTGTGTAAAGTGATGGTGTCTCTTTTTTATTTTTCCCCTTTGGCTGCCAGGAAGCTCACCCATTCTGAGCTCAATTATATGTTAGCCACGTGAATGGAAGGTTAAATTCTTTTCTCCTCTGGACATGATTTTCTACCTCTGTTACCTTTGACCCTGAGTCTCTATTTATATTCAGATTGCTTTTATGGTACATGGACAAGGATAGCATTTTGGATTTTCAAATGCTCTTTTTTCCTCCCTGCATTTCCTTGTAGTCCTGCTCTCCCTGCCCCCTCCCTCCTTCAGCCCAGAGCAGAATAAGCCCAGGTGGCCTCTGTGCCTGAGAGAAGGGATGTCACAGTAGGATGAGAAAAATCTCTTGAGTTTCAAAGCAGAAGCTCTGTGGGACTGTGGGCCTGAATAGTGGCTTTGAGGAGGGAGATAATGAGTCCACAGAGCAGAACAGGCAGAAGCTTCTAGGGTGCGGGAAGAATGAGCAAAAAGGCAGTTGAGAGTTAAGGGAACAGCAGACAACCCAGGGTGCTGTGGGGAATCTGTCCCAGGGATGCCGGAGCCCTGCTTCCCACTCAAAATCCACACAAAGCACACTCGTGCCAGAAGGGCCAGAGGGCAGGCAGAGGGGCCCGAGACTGCCTCCCAGAGGGTCCTGCACCCCGGAGGGGCCTGCACCCTGGAGGGCACAGGAGCCGTGCCTAGGTTGGGGGGGGGGGGCAGGATATCTGGATAGGCGCAGTGAGAGAAGGACAGGAGGGCCCAGGCCCAGGGTTGGAGCATGGTCATCACCTCAGGGGCTAGCCTGCAGGACAGGGGCTGAGGACAAGCATCTGGCTGGCCCTGATGCCCCTGTAGCTCCCAGATCTGAGAGCAGTGCAGAGAAACGGTGACCTGATCCAGATGAACTTCCTGCCCTAGAGCGGGATGGGGCTCCTGAAAGGAACTTTAGTTGCCTTGTAGAGAAACGGTCCCCATTCTGCAAAATGTTGAAACTCTGAGCCCCTCAAAGGAATGCAAAGGAGCAACAAATGAAGACACGGGAGAAGAGCCTTATCCTAAAATCCTTTCCAGACCCTCTATAAGAAGCAACCACTGGGACAGACTGCTCCCTACCCCCCCCCCCACCTCCCCACCCCTATTGGGAGCCCTAGGATGGTCCCTCTGATAAAGGTAGAATTTCCGGACTGGGGACACAACTAGATCCATCTCCCGCATTTTGATGGGCCAGGAAGCGATCTGACTCATTTCCTACCCTTCCTCGGTAACAAATGCTTTCTGAATAAACTGGGCTGCCACCGAGCACAGTTAATGGCCTGGAAGCTTCCCAGGTGCTCCAGGAAAGAAGAGGCCTTTTAACCACAGTTTTTGGCCTTCATAACTAATGTCAGCCTTAAATGCTATTTGGAATAACAAATGAACGCTTGTCTGACTCTGAGAGCCTTTGCTAACTGCGCTCCCAAGCTTTATTATTTCGCTGATGGAGACGGCTTTGGTCACCTGGAGCGGTCTGACCCTTAGTTTACCTGTCTTTCAAATGAGCAGAAGAATAATTTCTTCGCGGGGGACTGATGCCGAGCAGATGTTCTCAGAGCCCCTTAGGATCACCGGGACAGGTCTCTCAGTAGAACTGAGGTTGTTGTTATGTAATCATTTTCCCTTCTAGTTTTGATTTTAAAAAAAATGATCCATGTGCATCTATGTACACAAATGTGTCCATGCTAATGGGGGCATGCGCACTGGAGCCACCTCCACGCAGACCAGAGCAGGAGCAGGGCGTCCCCACAGCAAAGCTCTCTCGCAGCACCCTAGATGACACAAACGGAATACCTGGCGGGGTGGGCTGGGGGCGGTCTCCCCCTCCACACACACCGGAGACGTTCCTGACCTTGGTGGGTCCCGCATTTGCCGGGAGACGGTGGTGCGAGGCAGCCGTGCTCGCCGTGTGGCAGACTCTAGTGCCCTCTGCTGTCATTTGGGAAACAAACCCTTCCGGAGGGAGTCATCCACGCCTACCGCAAGGAAGGAAAACCCAACTGCTCGGGAACCAGCAAAGTTTCCACCTGTGAGTTCTTTGAGTCGGAGCACAGGTATCCCCCACGGAACCTGGGGTGTCCTGCCACGCCAGCCTCGGTGCTCACCCCCTAGATGGAACGGAGGTGTGCTGGAACAGAAAAGCAAACTGACCGAATACCAAGACTCCCCGGGACTTGGAAGAGAGCGCCGGCGCATTTTTGGAGAGATCGTTAAGAGAGTAGTCTTGGCTGGAATAGAAAACAGCCCGGAGCTGTTGTGTTCTGAGGGTTACTTATTCATTTTAAAATTTGCTTTAATGTTATCCTTTGGCCACCAGGCAAGGCAAGGATGCTAATTTGGCCCGCAGTGTGGCACTCGTTGCTGGATGTGCCCCCGTCGCCTGTGCCTCTCTGTAACACCTGGGTATGGCCCAAAGATCGAGTGTTCATTTACTCGGTAAGTGAACAGGATATTTGCCCATTAATTTCCACTCCAGTGCTCTAAGCCCCATATAAGGCACGGTTAATATAATCTCACTTTAGATGACACTCGAAGGAGCAGGAAGACAATTTGTGGGGGGAAAGGAATAAGAGGCAGTGCGCATTTAGCGGGAATGTTAATATTTACTCCTTGCTACACTTGGTACCTGGGAGGCTGCAAAGTCACTAAGTGGGGATTACATCTTCAATTAAGTAGTGGTAGCGGGGGAGTCAGTGATGTTTCACAGAGGGAAACTGCCGAAATCATACTTTAAAGAGAATAATTTTTTTAAAAGCTACAAAAAAATGGAAATAAAAGCCCAAGGGGAAAAAATAGAGGGAACATTTCTGTTTAGGGAATCCTAATATTTTGGCTGAACACATTATGTAAAATTAAATACTATTTTAAACCAAGGAGATATAATATCTAATTAAGTTTTTGTGGTTGATGGGCTGAGAGAGGATTGTGAATGTGGCATCCATTGAGCTGAAAGAAGTAGAAAAATTAAATAACACTGTTCTACAGTGACTTTCACCCAGACATCCAAGCAGACCTCCATATTTCGCTTTTACTTGGCCCCCTACCTAGGACTCACTGAAGGGATGAAAGAGAAAATGAAAATGTGCACAATGAGCTCATTAAGCCTTATAACTACCCCAAGGAGTAGGAATCAAGAGTTGTTAGCCTCATTTCCAAGCTGTGACCATGGGTTCCATGGGGGACAAGGGATTCTCATCCAGGGTCATCCTGTGAGTCCAGGGCTGGAGACAGAACAGAACCACTATCGGTCAGTTGTATCTGGAACTTCTGCTCCAGAATGCTCTCTGCTCTAGGTAAGAAGAATGTCAAACTTTGGGATGTGGAACCTTCTGTTATTAATTAGAATTACCAGGAAGCCCCAAGATTTTAAGGCGATTTGGAGTAATGTAAAGCCCCAAGATTTTAAGGCTATTTGGCAATGTAAAGTGTGTAGAAACCAAAGACAAAAGATTAGTTTTTAAAGGATGTTGACTTCTGAGACTAATTCTTACATTAAGATATTTTCAAATACTTTATAAAATAATTTTAGACATATGAGATATATTATATGTGATTTTCAATGGGTGATTTTTTTTAACTTAGCTTGAATATTTATTTGTTTATTTTAGAGAGAGAGAGCATGTGCACAAGTTGGGGGGGAGCTGAGGGAGAGGGAGAGTGAGTGGGGAGGAAGGGCAGAAGGAGAGCATCTCAAGCAGACTCCCCACTGAGCAGGGAGCCTGATGCGGGGCTCAATCCTATGACCCTGAGATCATGACCCGAGCTGAAGTCAAGAGATGCTTAACTGACTGAGGAATCTAGGCACCCCAATAGTGGGCTTTCTTAAACTGAATTGAAATACCTACAGAATTTTGAAAGACAACACAAAGAACTCCACATGCGGATAAGACTGAATATTTCAATCATATTTCATTAGTTTTTCCCTTAAATTTACCATCACAGATGTACAATTATAGAACTATCCACCATTTTTTAAAACTTTAAACTTTGGTGATATCTATTTTGTATATCATTCCTTAGATAACTTAAGCAGGACATTTAATTTGGGGGGGTGAAGAACTCTTGGGACAGCTTCATATCGAGTTGAAAGAAATTTGGTCAGAAGGCTATTTGAATGGAGAATATTCAAATTACAATTTGGTGATAAAGAAGTAGTTTAAATAATTGAAAATGAGGAATGAGCTTTGAGAAGTCTCTCTTCGGTGGTTGGTCTTTTTTGTTTCAATCGCCACAAGCGAGAAGTAGGTTTTAAAAATAGATCACCAGGGTAGAGCCAAGTGTCTCCGACAGGCACTTGCAGGCAGGATTCTAGAAATTCCAATCATTTAACAAATTGCACCATTGAAAGTCATAATAGGTCTAAAAGCCATTCTTGAAAGAACTTACTAAGTAATTTGACCTACATAATCATCTTGTTAAATTCATTTGATATCACGAGACAGTTAGTGAAATATGCATAGTACATTATATTAAAGAGAAAAGTACCCTTCAATTGGTGTCTGATGTGCACTTTGCAATCGCAGCTATTAGTTGTCTATAAAACTCCTAGACATGATTTGATTTGATTTTATTACTGTTATATCATTTTACTTTGTAACGTATAGGGGTGGAGATTACAGGTCGGCTCGTGCTCACTAGGAAATATTTAACGAAGGATGTTTTATTTATTAGCATAAAGAGACGCAGTGGATTATTGGGTGATTAAAGTGATGGTGTGGCTGCCACACTTGTCAAAAGTTCAGCTCTAATTCAATAGCAAGGCGACAGTCAGTCTCTGAGTTGATCTATGCCTGAGCAAACTGGCTCTGAAGGCAGTACATTGTCCACTTAAAAGGATCTTTGTAAATTTCTATAATTGCACATTATCAAAAGCAAACAGCAACAACAACAAACCCGCAGAGTGATTTCTCAGTCGTAAGTTTACTTTCCATCTGCCAGGAGCCCTGCATTTCATCTTTTGCATTCCTAACATCCCAAATCAATAACAGAGAATGATATTTAATGTTACTGATCTATGTGGGAAACACAATATTTTTACACGAAGTAAATTGAGAAGAGAATTCAATAAAGGGAACAAAGGAAGAAAGGAACTAGCGTTTATTGACTGCCTGCTTTGTGCCAGGCTCTGTGCTCAGTGTTCTACAAAGACCAGCGGATTATCTCATTTAATCCTACAGAAAGCTGCAAAGTGAACGAAAAAATATTTATTTTTAAATTTTGAATTGCACGCATGTTTACTACTTTTCCCTTTGTTTTCCTTTGGTTTAATGTCACTTAAGCCCGGAAATAATACATGTCATCAGAACTACTTCATACCTGGCTGGGGGAGGAGGGAGAAGTTGCTAATATCACTTGTCAATGAACACATTTACTGCAAGTAGTGTCCATTTTATCTATTCTTTACTCTTGCTCAAAGAATACTTAATCAGAATTTTATTTTGCATATAATTAGGCATAAATATATCCTTCCTGAAATACCAGCTCTTTGCTGGTATTGTGAATTTGAAGGAAACTTATAAACTTATAAACCATAAACTGTATCACTTCAATCATCCATTTGTTAATATTTGTTAATTGCATTATTTGTATTTCAGGACAAATTTAGTGCTAATTCAAGGTAAAATATTACAGAGTCTGATTTGTTTTATGTTACAAGCCAAGATATGGTACAGACCCTTTCTTAATTATTTTACTATGCTAAAAGCGAAAATTGACTGGGTGCATCATAAACCTTCCCTGGGCCTTAGGAGCAGTTTAGTTTCACAGCGCCCTCTGCTGTACTCTGTGAGTTTAGCACTCTTCCAACTCGGGCAAAGAGCTGAAACCTGCGGAGAAGACAACCCAACAGCCAGGGCAGGTGTGGGTCAGGTCCTCAGCCATCAGGGTTCAGAACTTGAATACTGACTTCGAACCCAGATCCCAGCAGGCGTAGGAAACCAGTGTGCTTGACGGAACTCCCAGGAATTCTCTTTCCATCTCCATCGTCTCTCCCAAGAGGGAGGGCTCCCCAGGGCCCCTGCATCCAGCTGCCTCCACAGCTGAAGGGCATTTCACATTTTGCATTTCCAAGAAGGCAGACCTGTGGTTTCAACACTCCCAGCCCAAACATCCTTTACCTCCAGGTCTTCTCACCTCTGTTCATGGGTCACCTTTCCTTCAGCCCCAAAGCCTAGGAGTTGTCTGTGATTTCTCTCTTTCCCTCACCTGGCTCCTGGCAGGTCCTTCAGAAATTACCTGTGGAGTGAATGAGGAAGCAGACAGAGAATGCAGAATTTCAGGGTATTAGCCCACCACGGAAAACAGAAAAGCATCTATGAAAGCAGGAATAATGTCACCGTGTTATTTCCAGGTAGGTAGAACTACACGGAGAGAGGGCAAAGCCAATTTACATTTTCCTGTCCATTTCTTATCTTAGTATGATAGGATCCCTTTAGATTCCCTCAGCCTCCATCAGGCCAGTGGGGAATAAGTAAGGGATCTGGTTTTAGGTTTCTAAGGGATTAACACGTTCCTTCCTTGTTCTCTGAAACTGCATCCTGGTTATAGTTTCTTGGAGTGGAACTGGCCTGCCGCTAAGCCCACCAGTCTGCCAAGCCCACCTCATGATGTATCTCACATCTTCTTGTAGCTCATATGTGCCCTCATGTGTGGGATCTTTCTGCTGTCACTTGTGAGGGTATTTTTTCCCCTGTTCTGAGAGATCCGTGTGGTGCCTCTGACCATGAGTGTTTACCAATCAAACTTGCCAATCAAAATTTGGCATATTTGCCCATCAAGGTATCTTCTAAATTATTTTGACTAGTTCGACTTAAACAGAACCCATTAATATATAAACTCATAATACACATTTTGATAACACGTAGAGAGTTCAAAAAGTAAACATCAGGCTAATCCTAGCACAAAGGGATAACTTCTATTAACACTTGGATGTGTTTTTTTTTTTAAAATAGAGTTTATTTTTTAGAACAGTTTTAGGTCCATAGCAAAAGGAAGTGGAAGATATAGAGATTTCCCATAAACTCCCCGCCCCCTCCATATCCAGCCCCACCCCCCATTATCAACATCCCCCTCCAGAGTGGGGCATTTCTTACAACCAGTGAACCTACACGAGACATCACTGTCAACCAGAGTTCATAGTTTACATTAAAGTTTACTCTTGGTACTGTACTAGTCTGTGGGTTTGACAAACGTGTGAGGTCATCTATCTACCATGATAGTATCATACAGAATAGATTTATATATAAAAATATCCCTGAGAATCCTCCATGTTCCTCATATTCATCTCTCTCTCCTTCCTAATCTCTAGCAACCACTGATATTTTCATCTTCACATACATTTTAGTCTCTTCTCTATGTACATGTGTGTGTATTAATATCACTACAAAAGTGAGCATGTACTATGCATGCACTTTATTTTCTGTTTTACTTTCTTTTTAAACTTTTAAAGCTGTACATGATGGAAATTCTTAAGCATACATAAAAATCAGAGAGAAAACGATAATGAAACTCCATCTGCCGAACACCTGGCTTCAATAATTATCAACATTTTGTTAATTGTATTTCATCTCTCTCCCTTTCCTGGCTTGCTTTTCTTTTTTCCTGAAATATCTTGACACATATCCAAAGAATTGTGCCTTTTCACCCAGAATGCTGAAATATATACATATATAAACTGCCTTTTTCATTTTATATGACATCACGAATATTTTTCCATTTCATTCACTATGGTTTAAAACATTATTTTTAGCAATTGCCAAATATTGTCATTGTATGAGCCACAAAGCTTTGAGCACATCTCTGATTATTTTCTTAGGATACATCTCTGTAAGTAAATAATAGGATCAAAGGATAAGAGTTTTAAAGGCAGAAAAACTTGGTTGTATCAACTTACATTCCAATCAGTGGGGTGTGAAAGGGCCTGTTTCCTTAACCCTTGAGTTATTACGGATTGTATGGGTCAAGGTGCCCTTGCAGATAACACAATCTACTCTAGCTGGAAGCCGAGATTTATTACTAGTTATTACAAAATCATTAGAAGATTAGGAGGAGTTGATTGATCTCCCAGGAATGAACTCCAGAATCACAGTGTGGAGTTGGCTCACCAACAGCTACCTCTGCCATCATTGGGAAGTTGGGAATAAAAAAGTTGTCATCATAGTTGCAAGCTCTAGGTTTCTAGGTTTCTCATGACTTACACAATTAGAATGGACGCCTCTCCACCCCCCCAACAAAAATGGAATTGGACCCTGGGCCTTCTACTACAAATACCATGGAAGTCCAAATGCTTCTATGATCTTACTTGCTTGCAGAAGCAGAAGAATTATGGTTTATGTCTTAGTATACTGGTTCTTATTGTCCACATTTCATATGGGCACACTGCTAGATTGAAGGTAGGTCATCTGAAAAATTCCAGCTATTAGAGAGTCTGGGAAATGCAATAGTTTTGCTTTCCAGTTTTTAGCAGGCAGCAAGCCGTGATACAAAGTGGCTGAATGGAGCTGAATGAGCCAATTGGTAATATCTGCTACAGTCCATCCATTTGGCAACACAGCATCTGTATGTAGTCTCTGTCAATAAATCTTCCAAACAAAGGGGCCCCTGGGTGGTGCATAGGTTAAGAGTCTGACTTCTGGTTTCAGCTCAGGTCGTGATCTCAGGGTCATGAGATTGAGCCCCATGTGGGGCTCTACTCTCAGCATGGAGTTTGCTTGAGTCTCTCTCCCTTTCCCTCTGCCCCTCCCCCTCATGCTCTCTCTCTCTGTCTCTCTCAAATAAATAAATAAATCTTTAAAAAGATCTTCTAGGGGCATCAGGGTGGCTCAGTCAGTTAAGTGTCTGCCTTTAGCCTAGGTCATGATCCTGGGGTCCTGGGGTTGAGCACCAAATTGGGCTCCCTGCTCAGAAGGAAGCCTGCTTCTCCCTCTCCCTCTGCTGCTCTCTCACTTTCTCTCTCAAATAAATAAATATATAAATAAACAAAATCTTTAAAAAAAAATCTTCTAAAAAAAAAAAATAGCCACTGGGCGTCTAGGTGGCTCAGTGGGTTGAGCCTTTGCCTTCAGCTCGGTTCATAATCTCAGGGTCCTCAGGATCGAGTCCCGCATCGGGCTCTCTGCTCGGTGGAGAGCCTGCTTCCCCCTCTCTCTCTGCCTGCCTCTCTGCCTACTTGTGATTTCTCTCTCTGTGTGTCAAATAAATAAATAAAATCTTAAAAAACAAAAACCAAAAATAATAGCCAGAACCAATATACTTTCCTAACAGACTCATACCTCATACAAACAAAAAGGAGCTTATCCCCAAAAGTCACCCAAAAGAAACCCAAAAGTCACTCTACGTGCTGTCCATCTCTAAGTGATGTTCATTCCTCTTCTGGTATACCCACATACTGATACCCTGTAATCTAAGTGCTAAACGATAAACTCTGTATTAAATATTTGAACTTGCTCTATGTCATGTAGTAAGTGAAAGAGAAAGAGGGGTCAAAAACAAAATAGTATTATGTATAAAATTTGTGATCATGGATCTCATTTCTTCAACTAGTCATGAGATACCAATACCAGTCAATATTCAAAGACGTTTTAAAACTGGTTTATTTGATTCCAAATCCAAACATGGCTGTGTGGTCTCATAAGTTTCTTTTATTTAACCTCTTTTATTCAATTTATTCTTTTATTCAATTTCTTTTATCATATTTGTGCTTTGATTTGTTGGCGAAACCAGGTTATTTTTTTAAGCGTGGAATGTTTCACATTATGTATTTGATTGTTTTTTCTTGATATCATCAAACTTATTCTACTTTACCCTGTATTTCCTGAAAGCTGGTAGCTATTCTAAAGACCTGATTAGACTGAATTTTGTTTGTTGACAAAGAGGAGCTCATGAGCACCCTTCGAGACTTTCTATTGCGTCACATTGTCTGGTATCCTTCTTTCAGAGAATCTAAGATTGATCACTGGCTTCAGGTGGTGTGGCCCTGGTCCCTCCACTATAAAGATTCTAAACATTTCTCCTAATTAGACGAATGTTCCTTGAGATCATGAACTGGACCTATTATTTCATTAAGAATCAAAATTTATGATTTGTCGAATTCTACCAAGCTCATGACTCACTGCAGATCTATACCCTTGGCCATTTCTTTTTTTAAGGCAGAATGAAAGACCAAGTATGTATATAAAATCCTGTATATAATAGCAGACATCACTGTCTGTTATTCCGCAATTAAGACTAGCAGATTTAGCAAATAAAAATATAGGACATCCTGTTAAATTTGAATTTGGGAAACTTTTTAAAAAAAATTTAATTGTGTTTATTTTATTTTTAAGATTTTATTATTTTTTTTTTTTTTGAGAGAGAGCAAGAGTGAGAGAGATCACAGAGGGAGAGACAGAGGCAGGCTCCCCGCTGAGCAGAGAGCCGGATGTGGGGTTTGATCCTAGGACCCTGTGAGAGTTACCCGAGACAGGCACTTAACTTAATGCCATTAACTTAAGGCAGGCACTTAACTAACTGAGCCATCCAGGTGCCCCTAATTTAAATGTGTTTAAATATTAGAAAATAGGGGCACCCGGCTGGCTCAGTTGATAAGACTATGGGACTCTTGATCTTGGGGTCATAAGTTTGAACCCCACATTGGGCACAGAGTTACTTAAAAAAATAAATAAAATGTTAAAAAAATAAATGGAGGCATATGAAAAAAATTTTAAGACTTTATTTGAGCAAAAATCTATTAATATTGGGTAGCATCCAATCTAGCAGATAGAAAGGAGCTCCAAGGAGCTGTACAAAATGAAAGACTTTTATAGGCAGAAGGGAACAGGAACAAGGAAGTTATATTAGGAAAACAAGTGGTTTTTATAAGGTTATTGTAAGGCTACTTTCCTTTAGGGGATGGCGGGGATCTATCAGGCAAATTACCTAACTAGCACTGATCGGGAGATTCCTGACTGGTTTATAAAGATTCCATTTCTGGGACAGCTGAAACTAATTAAATTAAATCTTGGTTTGGTGACGAGGGGCTTAACATAAGTGACTCTATTTTGCAACCGTTGTCTTGTTTTTAACAGAAATTTGCAGGGTCAGGCTCAGGATCAGGTTAGGGTTAGTTGGGGCAGTAAAAATCTGGAAGAGGACAGTTAGAGGAACAGAGAGAAATCATTCGCCAGGGACCACAAAAGCAGCCAATGAAGAAGGCTACGGAAATCTTTGTGTCTGGTGTTGTGCTAACATTGATGTACGTCAGCAGGGCTAGAAGCGGGAAATAACTGAATTCGAAGTCGGTGAGAATGGGGACATGCTGGAACACAGGAAGACATATTGGGACCCATATCTGTTTTTCAGAGTCTCCAACCTCGATGCCCTGGATGACCTGTAGAAGAAGCTGGTGCCCTTTGCCACGCACCTGGCCCAGGACACAGAGGAACTGAAGGAGGAAAATGCACAGGAGGAGCCAGCAGTTGAGGGACAAGGTAAGCGCATTGCAGCAACACCTAGAGCTCTCCCATATGGATCTTCAGGCCCTGATGCCTGCTAGTTTGCTCTCATCTTCCAAATCTCAGGCATACTTTTCTTGTGACCAACCTTAAACTATGAGTTAAGGGAAGGGAATTCCAGGTAATATAATTTCAGTTTAGCCAGGTTGGCACCCTACAAAATCCCCATAGTCCACTTTACCTCTATCAACTACATTCATCTTCTGGATAAAGACAAAAGCAAAATCATGCTTCTGACTAACATGTTGCAAGTAGCCCTCATACAAAAGAGCATGCTAACCTTCTCTCAAAAACAGGATATGAAGGCCCATCTTTTTTGCAAAGGATTACTTCCTCTAGCTGAGTCACACTCTAGCTTTGATGCCCTATAATTTAAAGACTGAGTTATTGAGTTGTGGTAGTTTTTCATTTAGTTTTATCAATAGGACACAGAGCTAAGATGCATCCCAGGAAAATGACTGCATTCCACACATAGTCCTCCTTACTCACATTGAGTACTAGTGACCCCATTTCCCTTTGATAATCAAGATCACTCACCCTAGTCAGTACAGAAACTCCTGTTTTGCCTGAGGAGGTCATGGTGGTGAGGCAGCTGTTTCAATTTCCTGTTTAATGAAATTATTGTTAGAACCTCTGGTGGAAGCCTTCTTTCCTTTGGAGCTAATACCTGTAGACCAGCAATGTTAAGGGAGTGGGAAGCAAAACATTTGTTAGGGATCACTGAGGGTGGAAATGGAAGGGGCTCTTCTTCCATTAACCATTCTTGTTTTTACTCCTTGATTTCCACAAACCCAGACTTTATACTAGTCATTGATTTGGTGCATATACTGCATAATGGAGAAAATTATTCCAGCCCAGCAAGATGTTACCATTTAGCTGAGAATGCAACAGAGTCTTCACAGGCCATACGACTATTCAATGAGGCCAGATGATGACAAACATGCAACCAGAGTTCCATGGGCATCAGTCCATTGCATCACTTCATTTGCTAGGAAGTTCCTTTGTCAGAAGAATGCATTATGGAACACTCTGACAGAAAAAGTCTGTTAAGTCTGTAGATTTTGGTTTTGGCAGAAGCATTGTAGACAGGACAGGCAAGTATATATACAAAGTTAGGTGTCTACTCCATTGAGAACAGCATGCTATCCCTTCCAATATGGAACTGATCCAATGAAAACAATCCAACATCTTATGACTGGCTGATCCCTTGGGGAAATAGAGCCACACCAGAATATTTATATTTGCATATATTTGCAGATTGGCAGGGGGGGGCTGTAACAGTCCATGTTTCCATGACCATGCATAACTTCCATTTCTGCCACTTTGGCCATTTTTTTCCCCTTTTTGAGCTTTACCTTTTTGAGCTTTTTGAGCAGGGACAGGGGTTGTGGAAGAAAGAGGGTGACTAATGTTGGCAGAACAGGTCATCTTGCCTGTATGATAAATGAGATTCTTCTCTGTTGAGGTTATTTTTTGGTAAGCATTCACATAAAATACAAATATCTTCATATCTTGTGCCCATTTGGAAAGCTCTGCCCATATGCCTATTCCCCAGACCTCCTTGGCACTGATTTTCTAATCATGCTCCTTTCAAGTTCCTGACTATCCAGCCAAACAATTACCCAGACAAATATCCATGAATCATGGTAGATCTATCCCCCGGCCATCTCTTTTTCTAGGCAGAACAAATGACCAGGTGCACTGATTAGAGTTCTGCCTACTAAGAGGATGTCTATTCTTCATGGTCCTTCAGGGCCACACATGAGTGTATCAGTTATCTATTGTGATGTAATTAACCACTCCAAAACTTAGTGGCTTAAAATGACAACAATAATTTATTTTGCTTGTGAATATGTTATTTGGGCTTTCAGCATGGCTAGCTCATCAGTATTCCATGTTTGAATAGTCGGTTTTTTGAAACTGAACTGGGTTAGTCTGGAGGATGGACGTTCACTTTGGCTCAATCACATAGCTGGCCAGCTGTTGCTGGTTGTTGGCTGAGGTATAGCCAGAACTGTAGGCTAGGCCTCTGTTCCTTTACAAGTAGGCACCTCCACAGGTTGCCTGGGCTTGCTCATGGTGGGTAGGCTCCAAGAGTGAGTGTTACAAGAGCCTTGGGAGTCACATAACAACACTTCTGCCTTAATTTTATTGGTCAAGGCATAGGTTCAAGGGGAGGGTACAGAGACTCCACTTCTTAAATGGTGGGGGTGTGTCAAAGTTCTAGAAAAGTACATGTAATAAGACATTATTGTGGCCTTCTTGGGAAATACAATCTGCCATAATGCAGATTGAAAGAAAGGAGCAGCAAAGTGAAGAGAGGACCATGGGTACCTAGGTCCCTTGCTCATCTGTGTCTTCTGAATTTACCTGAGCCTGATCTCTTCTGAAAATGAAGTGCTGCTGTGCATGTCTAACTTTATGATTGAATGAGTGGGACAACACTTGGTAACTTGGTGGCCCACAGTCAAATGTTTAGTTGCTACTAGTGCCCAGAGCAAGCCATTCTCAAAAGAATAGTTATCTGTAGGGGATGACATAACTTTTTCCCCAAATCCTAAGTGTCTGGGCCATAAGTCATCTATGGGGTCTTGCCAAAGTCTCCATATAGCCTCCTTATGTTCCACAGATACTTCAAGCACCATTGGATCTTCTGGGTCATGTTGCCCAAATGGTGGAGGGGCATCACAGCCTGGACTTACTGTAGAGTTTTCACTTGTTCTGAGCCCTACTGAAGCCTTTTGGGTTACTCAGTAAATATGTTAGAGCAGCATGGCCAAATGAGATATATGTTGCCTGCCAAAAGCAAAGAGGTTCACCCAGCATTGTGCTTCTTTCTTGGTGGTAGAAGGGGACAGTTACAGAAGTTTGTCTTTCATGTTGGAAGGGATATTTTGAGATGTCCCAGACCATTGGACCCCTAGAATTTCACCAAGGTGGCAGCCCCTAAAATTTTCTGGGATTTGTTTCCTATGCTCTGGTATGCTAGTGTCTTACCAAGATACCTAGAGTAGTTGCTACTTCCTGTGCACCAGCTCCGGGCACCATGATATCATCAATGTATGAATCAGCTTAATGTCCTAGAGAAAGGCAATCAAGGTGCTTTCAGACTAGATCGTGACAGAGAACCTGAGAGTTGATAAAGCCCTGAGAGGTACATTACTGAAGTATATTGTTAGCCCTGCCTGCTGAAAGTAAACTATATCTCATGGTCTTAATTAACAGGTATAAGGGGGGAAACACATTCTCCAGACCAATAGCTTAATTGCAGGTCCTGGAGATGTGTTCATTCATTCAAGAAATGAAACTATATCTGGAACAGCAACACAATAGAAGTAACCACTGATTACACTTATGATAACATACTGTCATTCTTCCAAGATCCATCCAACCAGGTACCTGGTGGTGATTTGGTAATATTGGACCCCTTCCACTCTATTTCATCCTGCCAAAACCTGTAAGTCTTTGACATGCTGACACAAGATCCTACATAATATCACCTTGGACCAAGAGGCCCACTTTATGGTACTAGAGGGTTATTGATGGACATGTAACTAACTATAGGATCATTGGTCTTAGCATATATCATATCACCCCACATTCCAGACCAGCAGAACTTTGGAATGGCCTCTACAAGATGCAGGTAAGTCTGAAGATAACTCTGTAGGGCTGGGGTACTGACCCTCAGATGTGAGATAGATAGATATATATATAGAGAGAGAGATAGATAGATCTATCTATAGATCTAGATATATCTCTAGATCTCTAGATCTATAGATCTAGAGGTATATCTAGATATATGTAGATTAGATCTGGACATATCTAGATAAATTTAGATCTATAGATAGATGTATACATATATCTATATATATCTATATATATAAATTGCTATTATGTGGAGCTGTTTTCCTGTTATATAGAATACATAGGTCCATGAGCCAAGGAATGGAGGCTAAGAGTGACCCTCTGTCCACCACTTTCAGTGGCCTTCTTAGGGACTATATACTTTTCATCTCTGCAACTTTAGGTTAGGTGCATCAAGAGGTCCTGGTCTACAATGAGAGGATAGGGTAGGTGGAGAGAACTTTTTTTTATTGTTTGTCAGGGAACAATAATTGTTATACTGAACTTAAAGCTCTAGCTGCTACTTGGTCACTTTGATTTTCTCATGACAGAAGATCAGCAGACAAAGAAAAAAGTTATATTGTCAGGAGTAACTGACCTTTTTCCTTCTAAGGGATACAGAGTTGCTTTGACATAATAGGAAAAGGAAGAGACATGTCTGTAACTCAGGGAATCCACTGGGCATCTCTTGAGGCTGCCATGCCTGGTTTTAACTGTGAGTGAACAATTCAGGAACTATGGCCTGACAAGCACACAGCAAGCAAAGGCTCGAGCCACTTGGGGTGAAGGTCTAGAATGCCCTAACAGGCAAGCAATTCAGACTAATGAAAGTGCTAGCTGAGGTGAGAGGGAATCTAGAACAGGTGGGCAGTAGAAGGAGATGATAACTATCAATTATAGGCTTAGGACCAACTACAGAAGCAGGGGCTGTAGCTCATTCCACTATCTCTCTTCTTATACATCTCTTTGGCTAGAAATTGTGATGATCCACTCTCCTGAAGAAATACTGGTTTAGATCTAACTTGAAGCACACAAGAATAGTGCAAGTTATCTATATTCTCCCCATATTCTCAGTTTCCTTTATAATTTTGGGGTACCAGCTCCCATATGCCTTTTCTTCCAACAGCCAGTACCTGCATCTTTTTGTCCAAGGGGTGCCCCCAGATTCCTAGCACCATGGTGCCTTTGGGCACAGAGGGCCAAAAGTGTTTGGGAATTTACAATTCCCACTCCTCTCCCCCACTCCTCAACACACACACACACGCACACACACACACACACACACACACACACACACCAGCCCTTAACCAATCACAGAGGTATACATACTCTAGCTCCTTTGTTCCCCACAGGACAGTATAAGTCTTGTCTATACTGTCCAGAGCTCTCCTGTGGAACTGAGCCAAAGTTACCCTCCATAGCACCATACTAGACATCACAACCTGGCTTGGCTTCATTCCCTTCCCAACTTACTTCCCCACACTCCTGCCAGCTTTTCCTGGGAGTACTTCCTAATCAATCACCTTTGCTTGAATCCTTATCTTAAGGCCTGCTCCCAAGATCATACTATATTATTAGGAGGTTGGAGTAGGGTTGTAAAAGCTGATTTGCAATATCTTCTACCTTCATTATAGTGTTGATTTCTTGTGGATACTAAACTTCGGTGACCTAATCCTTATTACCTATTTGAATAATTCCTAATAAAAAATGAATATAAAAATGAAGATAAATAGTTTCTATGTATACTATTATTCTTTCTGATTACTAATTCTACTTATACCATCCTCTCCAAAAGAAGAAACAATTTTTTATTTTTTAAAAGATTTTATTTATTTATTTGACAGGATGAGAGAGAGAGACAGCAAGAGAGGGAATACAAGCAGGGGGAGTGGGAGAGGGAGAAGCAGGGTCCCTACTGAGTGGGGAGCCTGATGCAGGGCTCGATCCCAGAACCCTGGGATCATGACCTGAGCCAAAGGCTGATGCTTAACGACTGAGCCACCCAGGCACCACAAAAATAATAATTTTTAAAGAGGCAATATTCTTAAAGAAGGGTTAACTTGTGGAAGGTATCATTGCATCTTCTAATTATTGTCATATGGTAGGCCAGGAAAAAAAAAAAACGGGAAAAAATGATCAGACCTAGAAAACAGATAAAGAATTCAAATGGCATGAGCTGGCTCTAGTACAATCCTAATGTAAAGGCATTATATTTCCTCCCTCCCTTCCTTTCTTCCTTCCATTCTGTGAGTTAGGGGAGCATGCAAAAGTAGCATTAGTTCCTTACCCTTGAGAAACTCCAAACCCAATGGAGGTCAATGGAAGAAGTCCCTTCTTCTAACTAGGTTAAGCCTCACTGCAGCAAAATTTCTCCATCCTGAAGGAAGCTGTTTGGGGACATCCTGCAACACATATATAGTACATCTTGGCCACTTGATTGTCATCCCCACCTATGGTGGTTCCTACATTTGCTCTCACTGAACTCTGTTCTCTCCTCTCTACAGCTGGAAGTCTTAAGCAAGGGCATGATGAGAAAATAGATTTAAAATATGTGATAACAGGGATACCTGGCCAGCTCAGTCAGAAGAGCATGCGACTCTTGATCTCAGGGCTGTGAGTTCAAGTCCCATGCTGGGCACAGAGCCCTATTTAAAATTCAAAAAAAATAAAAAAAAGAAATGTGATAATAGAAGAGTGAGGGGAGATGGCAGTTTAGGCTCATCCTTTGATCTAGCCTGCCATTTTATATTGCATAGTCTTTGCATACCATCTTTTTCAATTAAATGCAGTTCAACAAATCTTTTTTTTTCCCCTAAGGTTTTATTTATTTATTTAACAGAGAGAGAGCATGAGAAAGGGGAGGGTCAAAGGGAGAAGCAGACTCTCTGCTGAGCAGGGAGCCCAATGCGGGGACCCCATCCAGGGACTCCAAGATCATGACTTGATCAGAAAGCAGTCATTTAACCAGCTGAGCCACCCAGGCACCCAACAAATCTTCTTAAGTCTCTTCAGATAATGCCAAAGTGAAATAGTGGGAAGTACATTTCTTTTTTTTTTTTTAAGATTTTATTTATTTGGCAGACAGAGATCACAAGTAGGCAGATAGGCAGGCAGAGAGAGAGAGAGGAGGAAGCAGGCTCCCCGCGGAGCAGAGAGCCCGACGTGGGGCTCGATCCGAGGACCCCAGGATTGTGACCGGAGCCGAAGGCAGAGGCTTCAATCCTTCAATCCACTGAGCCACCGAGGTGCCCCGGAAGTACATTTCCTTTTTTTTTTTTTTAATTTTTTAAAAAGATTTTATTTATTTATTTGACAGGCAGAGATTACAAGTAGGCAGAGAGACAGGCAGAGAGAGAGAGAGAGGAGGAAGCAGGCTCCCTGCTGAGCAGAGAGCTCGATGCGGGGGCTGGATCCCAGGACCCTGGGATCATGACCTGAGCCGAAGGCATAGGCTTTAACCCACTGAGCCACCCAGGCGCCCCCGGAAGTACATTTCTTAATTCAAAGAAAAATTTTTCAAAATCTTCTTTGGGCAGGTGGACTGAAAATACAGGAAGATGGTAGGGGAAGAAGCAGTAAGTTCTGATAGATTATCTTTATCCCATCTTATGCATTTATATAAAATCATTTTTCTTGATTTCTAATAGGTTAACACAGGAGAGAAGTGCTGACCTAAATGGTCCTACTCCCTTTGTAGAAAGCATAGTCTGTTGGCTAATGATCTCATGGCAGCCCAACAGCAGAGGCTTAGGAGGCAAGCAAAGGTCTGTCTCTCCCTTTCACTAGCTATGGTTCTGGGTAAATTACTTAACTTGTTTAATCCCATTTTCATACCTGCAAAATGGGGATTGTTCTGGGTTGAATTGTGTTCTTCCAAAATTCATATGTCAGAGTCTTAGCCCCAAATACTTCACAATGTGATCTTATTTGGGAATAGGGTTGTTAAAGGGAAAATTAGTTCAGTTAAAATGAGGTCATATTGGAGAAAGGTGGGTCCCTAATTCAACACAACTGAAGTTCTTTAAAAAGGGATATTTGGGGATGCCTGGGTGGCTCAGTCAATTAAGTGTTCACTTCTTGGTTTTGGCTCAGGTCATGATCTCATGGGTCATGGGATCGAGGCCTGCATCAGGCTCCACACTCGGCAGGGAGTCTGCTCAAAGATTCTCTCCCTCTGCCCCTCCCCTTGTTCATTCTCTCTCTTTAAAATAAATACGTAAGTCTTGAAAAAAGGGGGTATTTGGACACATGCATGCACACAGGGAGAATGATACATGAAGATGGAGGAAGAGATGAAGATGATGTTTCTAAAAGCCAAGGTACCATCCTTGTCAACACCTCAATCTCAGACTTCCTGCCTCCAGAACTATGAGACAATACATTTCTGTTCTTGAGCCACGCAATGTATGGCACTTCGTTACAGCAACCCCTGCAAACTAATCCAGAGATTAAAATAGTTCCAGCCCCATAGAGTTGTAATGAGGATTAAATGAGATGATGCACGGGAAGTATTTCATACAGTGATTGGCCCGTAAAAAGTACCTAAAAACTGGTTGCTATTATTACTGTTTAGAGTAGATTAATGACTCAACCAACAACAAACATATCTACTGGAACAAAACATATCCTGAAGTTGCCTCTTCAGTATTCACTAAATGACCTAGAGGATCCTGAATTTTCTAGCCAGGTGCCTTGGGTAGGACTGACCCCTTCCTCAATTTCAGGATGGGTTTTGAGTGGCTTAAACCCTTCACTACAATTCTCCTTCCATTTCCATTCCCACAGGGACTGGATGACATGAACAGGTAACCTAGGCCTGAGCCAATCATCACAGCGTTTCTCAGGCCATGGATGGGGGTGAGGGGGAACCTGTGACCCAAGAATTAAATTAGAGAAATTCCCTAGACTTTTCTTTGACAGTTTGATGAAGGATGTCTCTGCCCTCTCAACCCCCAGTCTCAGATATTAACAGAAAGTTTGTCTGTGTTGTTCTTATGAGGGAGCTCAAACCATGAACAGAGCTGATGAGGGTGGAACAGAGAGTATTTGAGTTCTAGTGACCATGGTGATACCTTATACCACCGTTCATCAAATCCTACCTGAATGCTGCTTCGTATCTTTTTTCCCTGGCTAGTTTGAGTTTGAGTTAGGTTCTCTTGTGAAAGTGGCATATTTAGTGGACAGGACTTGGTAGGAGAGAAGCAGGAAGTAGCTTTATTCTTTCTCATCACTTATTCTTTAAACCTACTTGGTCCGTTCTCTATTCTCCATCTGTGTGGTATACTGAGCAGAGGACTTAGATTTTCTGTCACTTTCAGGTATTAGAATAGTCTCATTTCAGGTGCCAAAAATCTGGGTGGATTTAAGTCAGAGCTTCAGTTTCTGGTGTGGATGAAATCTTCTGAGGCCCTTGTAGGCTTAAAACCTGTGGGAGTGAAGGAATAGGGTGTTTTTTGTTTGTTTGTTTGTTTTGTTTTTCCTATTTCTTCACTATATTCCACTCCTACTGTATGCTTCCTGGTGCTTCTGGGTGCCTCCAGTCAGGATGGAAAGGAGGGATGGGAGGAAGCAAAGCAGGGTCTAACTTGATGGTGGTGGTTTAATCTAGCATCACTGTCTTCCTGTAGCAGATGCCCAAATGCTGGCCTTGGGTCTCATGGGATGCTTTCATGACTCCTTCACAAACAACCCCTGATATGGCACATTTGCTGGGCTGGGCATTGTACCCTCTGGTTGACCTTTCAGAGGTCACTCCCCTCAGCATCTCTTTATCTCTCTATGAACTGACATGGAGCAATTTCTAGGATGAAAGAAAGCAAAGTGTAAAGAGTGCCCAAAGTATGCCACCTTTTGTGTAGTGAAGAAGGGAAAAATACAAAACTATACATGTATCTGTTCAACAATGCCCTATGAGCCATGTGGAGCTTAGGCAAAAGGAACATATATACTTTTGGGTCTAATGGAATCAAACTCATAAATATTCTCAAAATCTACTTCTTTGTTTATATTGTTTTCAGTTGAGAGAACTGCTGTGTTTGATCACTTATTTTATTGTTATATTTTAAAGTAGGCTCAATACCTAATGTGGGGCTCAAATTCACGACCCCAAGATCAAGAGGTGCATGCCCTATAGATTGAATCAGCCAGGTGCTCCTTGATCATTTCTTTTGGACAAGTGGTGATCTTAAATAATTTTTAATCAACTTAAGCTGAAGTAAAATTAGAGTAAAGTCTGTTTTGGTATAAAAAATATGTAAATTAAAAATAATGTTGTGAAGAGCAACACTGATGAAAGATGGCAGCCACCATGGGCTGGGACAATTTATGAAAACCAAACATACAGCCTTAAATGACTTAAATACTCCAAAACTTCCCCTTTGTAATATTTGTAACAAAAATGAATATGAATGGAGTTAACAGTTCCAATGGAGTAGTAGACCCAAGAGCCATACCAGTGCTGTCAAAATGGTAGAACTCATAGAGCATCAAAGTTGCAAGATGATGTCTAACGAAAACATGAAACTCCCTCAGCTGCCTGAAGGACAGTGTCACAGCAATTAATTGAAAAGAGAAAACACAGTTCCCCCATTTGACTTAAGCAATCTTCATTTTCCACAGTAGTACATTTTCTAGATACATCTTGTAGACCTCAAAGTACTGGAAAGGAAGCTTCCATTCAAAGGCAATTTATCTTAAGATATTGTAAATGATACTAATTTTTTGTCCATTTGAAATATATGTTGTGCTCTAAAAAATAAAATAATGTATTACTCTACCTACTTTTTAATTTTTCAATGTTTTTTCACCTGCCTTAATGTTCTTGAGGAATAGCATTCATTAAAAACTACTTAAAAACAGGTACATGAGGTACATATTTTCCCTTTTGCCTCAGGTTCCAATATGGCTCAGCTCTGAGGTCATATTTATTCAAAACTCTGATGTCTTGTCATCACAGATTTTTTTGCATTAATTTTTATTTTTAAAAATATTGCCTTAAAATATTATATATTTATTTATTTATTATTTTTAAAGATTTTATTTATGTATTATTTTGAGAGAGAGAGTGCGTGCCCGTGAGTGGGGGATGGGCGGGGGGAGGGAGGGAGAGAATTCCCAAGCAGACTCTGCACTGAGTGCAAAGCCCAATGTGGAGCCTGATCCCACAATCCTTGAGATCATGCCCTGAGCTGAAACCAAGAGTTGATGCTCAACCGACTGAGCCACCCAGGCCCCCCTAAAATCTTATTTATCTTGACTACAGATTCCTCTCTGCTTAATTCTGTGCCAAGGTGAGTTCCTCACCCTAATGTGGTCTCTGCATCTCAACTATGCAAAAAGAAACGCAAAAAGGATAAACCAAAAACTAATGAGATTGTTTAGGTACAAGCAGAGGATCAGGATAGGATAGAAAGGATAAGGACAGCTCTCTGAGCAATTCTTCTTACAAATTTCTGACTTTTACAGCCATGCAACTGTTTTACATACTAAAAATAAGAACAAAACATAATCAGTGAAGATGAGATAAAGCCCCAAATGGAATTATACATGAAAACCTAACTGTATTGAACAACGTAACCATATTGGGGGGGACAGAAGAAAAGGACCAACCTATATAACTTTGGGAAAAAATATTTTGACTCTATACACACTAATATGCTCTAAAGACCAAGGGAAAAAATTGAGCACAAATACTTTACTTAGTAGTTTGTTTTTATCACAGATACGGTTTAGTATCGGAAACCACTTTATGAATATTGAAGCCAATAAGTAAATATATTGTGGATAATGAGAGCCAGGTTTCTCACTGTCAGAGAAAGCAGTTAAAATAAAGGGAAAGGCTGAATGAAACCTATGGTGTAGGTTTGGAATTGGAGATATAAATTAATAGTGTGTATATGTATGTGTGTACATATACATAAAATACATGCAATACACACACACACACACACACACACACTTATAGAAACATGACTTCCTACTACCAATAAGCACATCTAGCACCTATCTCTTGATTTCTATATACCACTACCCAGTGAAAGGATCTTTGTGCTTACTATAACCTCAGGCACAATGACTTGCTGGTCCCCTATAAGCCCTGTGTTCCCTTCATTTACTTGCTCATTTTCTTTTCCTTGCCAGAATGTGGTTCCCTCTGTTGATGCTTCAGGAGTCAGTTCAAATGCCACCTCCTCTGAAAGGACTTCTTACTCTCCCTGAGTTGGACATGAACTGTTTCTGAATCCTAAGGCATGTCATCTAGTTTGTACGCTCTTGAAACATGTAAGTTTATTGAAATACCTCAATAAAGCTATAGTGAAAAAAGAACGGACAGTAGCAGCTGCTGGCATGCCAGAGGAACCACTGGTACTCTCAAACACTGATTGTGGAAATGTAAATGGCTACAACCCCTTAGAAAAGCAGTTTGGCCTTTTCTTTTAGAGTCAAACACATTATTACCACATAATTCAGCAATCCCACTCCTGAACAGTTACCCAATATTTTTTTTTAAAATTTGATTTGTCAGAGAGAGGGGATGGGGAGAGAGCATGAGCATACACAAGCAGGGAGAGCAGCAGGCAGAGGGAGAAGCAGGCTTCCAGCTGAGCAAGGAGCCTGATACAGGCTCCATCCCAGGACCCTGGAATCATGACCTGAGCTGAAGGCAGACGCTTAGCAGACGAAGCCACCCAGGTGTCCCCAGTTACCCAATTTTTAATTAATATTTATATTGACACAGATATCAGTATAAGAATGTGCCTCACATTCTTATGGTGGCTCAGTGGGTTGGGCCTCTGCCTTGGGCTCAGGTCATGATCTCAGGGTCCTGGGATCAAGCCCTGCATGGGGCTCTCTGCTGGGCAGGGAGCCTGCTTCCCCCTCTCTCTGTCTGCCTCTCTGCCTACTTGTGATTTCTCTCTCTGTCAAGTAGATAGATAAAATATTTTTTCTTTTTTTTAGATTTTATTTATTTATTTGACAGACAAAGATCACAAGTAGGCAGAGAGGCAGGCAGAGAGAGAGGAAGAAGCAGGCTCCCTGCTGAGCAGAGAGCTAGGTGTGGGGCTCGATCCCAGGACCCTGGAATCCTGATCTGAGCCGAAGGCAGAGGCTTTAACCCACTGAGCCACCCAGATGCCCCAGATAGATAAAATCTTAAAAAAAAAAAAATCAGAACCGGACACCTGGGTGGCTCAGTCAGTTAAGCATCTGACTTCAGCTCAGGTCATGATCTCAGGGTTTGGGGATTGAGCCCTGCATTGGACTCTGCCCTCAGCAGGGAGTCTGCTTGTTCCTCTGTACCCCCCACCCCGTGCTCTCTCTCTCAAATAAATAAATAAATAATTAAAATATTTTTTAAAAATGTGCATAGTGGCTTTACTTGTAAATGCTAAAGACTAGAAACAACTCATAATCCTTCACCTGATAAACAGATAAACTGCAGTTTATGTAGTATAGAATATTGCTTAGCAGTAAGATGATAAACACCTGATACATGGATAAACCCCAAATTCATTATGCTAAGTGAAAGAAACAAGACTTAAGGGACGCCTGGGTGGCTCATTTGGTTAAGCGGCTGCCTTCGGCTCAGGTCATGATCCCAGCGTTCTGGGATCGAGTCCCACATCGAGCTCCTTGCTCGCCAGGGAGCCTGCTTCTCCCTCTGCCTCTGCCTGCCACCCTGTCTGCCTGTGCTCGCTCATTCTCTCTCCCTCTGACAAATAAATAAATAAAATCTTAAAAAAAAAAAAAAAAAGAAACCAGACTTAAAAACCAATATACTGTATGATTTCATTTATGTGACAATTTAGAAAAGGCAAAAACTATAGGGAGAGAAAACAGATTAGTGATCGCCAGGAGCTAGAAGCGGTGGGGTGAAGTTGACTACAAAAAGACGGGGGGAAGGGCACTTGGGTAGCTCAGTGGGTTAAAGCATCTGCCTTCGGCTGGGGTCATGAGCTCAGGGTCCTGGGATCGAGCCCCACATCGGGCTCTCTGCTTGGCGGGGAGCCTGCTTCCTCCTCTCTCTCTGCCTGCCTCTCTGCCCACTTTTGATCTCTGTCTGTCAAATAAATAAATAAAATCGTAAAAAAAAGACTGGGGGATTTTGGGGTGATGAAAATGTTCTCTATATTGATTGGAGTAGTAGTTGTACAACTTCATGCGTTTGTAAAAACTTGTAGAACGGTACCCTAGAAAAGGTGAATTTTACTGTATATCAACCATCTCTTAAAAAAAATAAAGCAATAAAACAAAGCTGGTATTGACCTGGAGGTTTAATTTTCAAGAATACATGTATGTTTAAAGATATTTATAATTTGGGGTGCTTGGGTGGCTTAATTGGTTAAGCATCCACTCTTAATTTCAGTTCAGGTCATGATCTCAGATTCATGGGACAGAGCCCTATGTTGGGCTCTGCACACACTCAGCTGGGAGTCTGCTTCTTGAGATTCTCTCTCTCCCTCCAACCCCCCACCCCTGCTCACATACACATGCTCTCTAAAATTAAAAAAAAAATAAATCTTTAAAAAATAGCATGCTTATCATTTTATAGTTTACAGCATTGAAAAACTAAAAACAACCCAAATATCCAATAATGGAGAAGTGTGTAAATAAATAGGGTACAAGACAAGTGCAAATTAAGTCTACAACCATATTACTTATCTGTAAGATTGGCAAAAATCCCGAAGTTCCACAACATACTCTACAGATGACACTGTGAAGAAACAGACTGGTGGGAATACATTTTACATTCATATAAAGGTGAATGGACAACATCAAGCAAAATCGGGGTGCCTGGGGGCTCAGTGGGTTGAACCTCTGCTCCTAAAAAGAAAGCATTGGATCTCAAATATTATGTCATGGAAAGATAGCTACGTTACATGAAATCAAGAAGGGGAGTTGAGGAATAATTGCTATGGTTTGAAGGTTTTTGTCCCCACAAAATTCCTATGTTGAAATCCTAACCCCCGTTGGTGATGGTATTAGTAGGTGGGGCCTTTGGGAGGTGATCATGTCAGGAAAATGGAGCCCTCATGAATGGAATTAGTGTGCTTATCAAAGAGATCCTACAGAGCTCCCTTGCTCCTTCTAGCATATGAGGACATAAGAAGTCTGTGATCTAGAGAGGCTCCTCACCCAACCATGCTGAAACCCCCTGTCTTGAACATCCGGCCTCCAGAAATGTGAGAAATAAATTTCTGTTGTTTATAAGCTACACAATCTGTACTGATTTTCTTACAACAGCCCAAACAGGCCAAGACAGCAATATATGAAGTGTGCCCGTATTTAAGTAAACAAAAAGATGTAGTCATGTGTATATATGTTTGTAAGCAAATAGCTGCCATTTTACTGTGCAAGTCCATTTCTTAGAATATATTTACAAAACTACTTTTAGACATCCATAAGGATATATGTACAAATATTCTTACTGTAGCAGTCTGATCAGGTTGCCATAACAAAATACCACAGATTGGGTGACTTAAACAACAGAAATTTATTTCTTAGTTTTTGAGACTGGGTCAAGGTACCTGCTGATTCAGTTCCTGGAAAGAGCTCTTTTCTGGCTGCAGATGGCTGCCTTCTCCTATGTACATGGCTGAGAGAGACAGCAAGCTCTGATGTCTCTTCTTCATCTTATAAGGACACCAGCACTATTGAATCAGGGTTCATCTTTATAACCTCATTTAACCTTTATCACTTCCTCATTGGCTGGTCTCCAAATAAAGTCACATTGAGGGTTAGGGCTTCAACATATGAATCTGGGGTGGCATACACACACACACACACACACACACACACACACACACACATTCAGTCCATAATATTTACTAAAGCTTTATTTCTTATAGTAAGATTATGGAGATAATTTTAGTGTCCATCAATGGAGGAATGGACAAGTAAATTATATCCATATTATGTACTAGTGTGGGGAAATGTTCTATATATTTAAATATATATGTATATGTGTATATATGTGTGTGTATGTATATATATTTATTTAAGTATAAATAAATTTCTTTTTTTTTAAAGATTTTATTTATTTGACAGAGATCACAAGTAGGCAGAGAGGCAGTCAGAGAGAGAGATGGAGGAAGCAGGCTCCCTGAACCCATGTGGGGTTCCATCCCAGGACCCTGAGATCATGACCTGAGCTGAAGGCAGAGGCTTTAACCTACTGAGCCACCCAGGTGCCCCATAAATTTCTTTTTTTAAAGTAGGTTCCACACCCAGCATGGAGCCCAACTCAGGGCTTGAACTCACAATCCTGAGATTAAGCCCCAAACTGAGATTTAGAGTTGGAAGCTTAACTGACTGAGCCACCCAGGCACCCCTCCAAAATATATTCTTGAACAAAGCAGGCAAATTGAAAAATGCAACTTGAACAATATATGAATCATCCACATTAAAAAAAATACAGAAGACCCTCCAACTATATCATCTCTCTCTCTGTATAGATAGGTAGGTAGATAGACAATCTGGAAGGAAAAAAATCACACATAACTATTAATGGTGACTAACCCTTGGGAATAGGAATGGGAATGTGGAAAGAAGGACACTCTTACTTTTCCACTTTGTATAGGCTTAAATAATTTTAATTTATTTTAAGAAGTGAGCATTTGTTATGTTTGTAAATCTGAAAAAATGCAATAAGTAGTTTTTTTATTTTTTATTTTAACTGCTTGATTCCATGAGATAGTATCTAGACTAGGTACTTAAAATATTTTAAAAAACAAATGTATTTGTTTATATAACATGAGATATGGTCCCACATGGCTCACGCTCTGTGCAGAGATGCATTTGAATAATCATGGTCCAGAATCCAGAAAAGAAAGTACAAAGTAGTTCCAATTTATACTGGCATGGGCTTAAAGAATACTAAGCTCTCCTCCATTCTCCTACAGCTCCTCTTGAGACTTTCTCATGCCCAGATCTTTTTTTTTTTTTTTGTAAGATTTTATTTTATTTATTTATTTATTTATTTTTTGGGGGGTAAGATTTTATTTTTAAATAATCTCTAATCCTCTGTTTAGTCCTCCCTCCCTTTCTCAGCCTTTCTCAACTCTTTACAAATATATCCTTCTAAGTCTCAGGATTTTCTCTAGCAATTGGCCATACTCTGCATATCAAAAGATCCAAGAACCAGACTGGTGAAGACTCTTCTTCTTTTGGGGGTGGGGAACAGCTTGTTCCCTTTCACATACAAATTTCACTGATTTCTCCAAATTTAGAATTTCGATTCTGTTAGTTAATAGCTGATTCACCTGTATCACAGTTTATCTTCCCAACTAGATTGTATTTGGAGAAAGGAGGTGGGGCAGCGCTCTCACTATTTTTATTCCTTCCACAATTTCTTAAGTTATTTAATCTGTTGATGTAAACAAGCTTATTAGGGGAATCCTTAAAAACGCACCAGTGTCCGGGGGCTCCAGGGGTCGGGATCCTCTGTCAAGATGTAGCTTGTTGAGAAGAATAATTTCCAGACTCACTCCCAAAGAGTCTAAACGAGGCCCCTCATTTCTTATAATTCGTATGTTTTCTTCACAGGTCAGAACACTCGTAGCAATATTAAAGATTAATAATTGCACCGCCTCAGCGACTGGACCCACACATACCCCTCCAAACTCTTTCAGAGGGACGTTAATATTGGACTTGGAGCTAGAGCATCCTGTCTTACCACTTCATCCATTTGAGCACTTGTTGTCTCCAGAGCGGGGATAGTCACGTGTGCCTCACAGATCTTACATGGGGACATATTGTGGGTTTGTAGTCCTTTTAAATAAATCTTGTGTCTAGCGAAATCAACCAGGGTAGGCCCCTGCCCTGCTCATACGGAAGAGGCTCACTCAGTCCCCTTTAGGCCCCCAAATGACATCAAGATGAGAGATTTCAACTTCAGAGATGTTTCCTCAGAAAGGAAAGAGCTATAAAAGCAGTTGAGTAAGTCCGAACAGCAGCTACATCTTTTCTCTCCAAGAAATAATCAGTAATCCACTGTTTCTGGCACCTGAAGCTTTAACTTTGGGGAAACAATGAACTCTGAGCCCAAGCCTTCAGGTAAGTCAAAATCCCGAGGTGGTTATGCTTGTCTGGAGCCTTGAGAGGCACGGAGTGATGGAGAAAGGTGAACCGAGCCGCTCTCTGGCTCACTTACAACCGGCTCGCCCTCCCTCCCTGATACAGCTAAGGGCTGCCGTCGCCATTTTGCAGGGTGGGCTGCGCAGAATCCTGGCGCTAGGCCGGCCCGCCAGAGCCAGAGAGGACGTGGACGGGTTGGAGGGGGGCAGCGCGCGCTACCAGGGGAAAGCACGCGTGCGCACAGGCGGCAGCGGCGGAGGGGTGGGGCCGGGATAGGAGTGCGCGTGCTCGGTGGGAGCCCGCGAAGTACCTGGAGGAGGTGGGGGGCGAGGTGGAAAGGAGTGGGGTTGAAGAGCGCTTGCGCGGGAGACGGACCGTCCGGGGGAGGGGGGCTCCCGAGCACGCGCGCGGAGACGAGACTTGGGAAGCTCTCGCGAGATCTTCACGATGCTATATATGTGCGCAGGGAGCCCGCGTCCTTTCCTTGGTGTGATTCCGTCCTGCGCGGCTGTTCTGTGAAGAGTAGTCATTTTATCTCCGTCCGCCTTCTCTCCCACCTAAGTGCGAGCCACCACCCCATGGAAGATTCGATGGATATGGACATGAGCCCCCTGAGGCCCCAGAACTATCTTTTCGGTAAGTGCTGGGAGGTTGGGGCGAGGCCGACCAGGGCCTGGTGGCTTTGAGGTGGGGGGGCGGGAATCTTCCTGAGGCCTGGGCTGGTAGAGAAAGCTAGGCACGCTAGAGGCCTGAAGGAGGGAAGCGAGGTGCCGGGACCATGCAGCCTAAGAAAACGGAGGTCAGGAAAGGAGAGCTGGAACTCGAAGCGGTGGAAGGAGGGGCAGCCTGAAGCCTGGGGCAGGAGCGACCCGAGGCCCGGGGCCTGAGGTAATGTAGAACCAACAGGCTGAGGGTTCGGCTTTGTTTGGGGGCACGCGGTAGAGCCACGGGCATGATTTTCTCTTGGGCTGTGTGATTTCATAGGCTTGTGACTCATGGCTGGTGTCTTTCATGCTGGGCCCGGCCTTGGTGCTGGAGGTATGGGAATCCGTGGTGTGGGGCATGGTCTTGTTTTTTGGGGGAGAAGGGTATTTAGAGCCTGGCGTTGTCCTCAGGCCTCAGGAGTGCGGAGCTCTAGGGCCCATATTCAGCCTCCGTGCCTCGGCCGGTTGCGGGGGGAGGGGAGGCGCGGCCCGGCGTGGGGAGGCCGCAACCGCTGGGAGCACGTGGTTGCCACGTGGTTGGGGGAAGGAGGGGGTGTGGGCACTACATCCGGGTCTACCTGGTGTCTTGTCACCCCGGAGCCCGGCATCCTGGGGCTTAATTGAAGCTCTTGGGCGGGAATTGTTGGGTAGAGTGGCTGGTGGAGCCAAGATTGTGGGAGTCTTTGTTCAGTGCTTAACGTCTGTGATGGCAGTTCTCATTTATAGAGCGCTTTTTTTTTTTATTATCACGTTGGTGGCTTGAGTTAGCCCACTTTGCAGATGACGGTGTTGATGCTCAGAACTGAAGTGACTTAACAAAGGTTGTGCTTGTAGATTTAAACCAAGACCCTTGCCTCTAGAGCTGGTGCTTTATTTATTTATTTTTGGAGGGAGGCTGGTGGAGACTGCCTTCTGTGACGCGTTGAGCAAACAGCTCTTTTGAAAAGATGGGAAATGTGTGTAGGGTTCAGTTTGGGTCAGTAAGGGCTAGTACTGTTTAGGAATCTTACCCTCCCCTCTCCAGAACGCAGTAACATAGTAGAAAGAGCCCAGCTTTGGTTTTCGAGTCTTCATGAAATTGTCGAAGCTCTATCTTTGTCAGGCTTTGAAGTAAGTGCAAATCCTGCCCCACATTTGTTCTTTATATATCATGCTGAGATTTTGTTAATTGAGATAACATTGAGGCATCTGTGTACCAGTAACTGTTAGATGGTAGTTAAATGGAATCATTTAGTTAAAATGTTATTCTGATGGTCCTTGAAACAACGCCTATTGATGGAATGGGAGTAGATAACTCGCACTGTACATTAAGGCTTTTATTTCTAGGCGTTTTGAATAGCCAGGGGTTTTGATCAATTTATATCATGTTTTTGTGTTAATCTTTTCTATTGGAACTATCCCTGGTATATGTCTATTCTTAAATATAATTTCTGAGCATGATTTAATGTATATCATTTCTGTTAACTTCAAATAAGGATATTGATCCCTTTAGTAAGTTTTGGTTCTTTTTACATTTGTAGTTTTTCTCATAAGTATAAGCTGTTCATGTAGGTTTTCGTGTAACCATTCTCATTTTTCAGTTTGCCATTTGGGTGCTTAGGTAATTCATCTTTTTTAAATAGGATTTTATCAATATTGTACATTAGACTTAGTTTCAGATACAGGTTTCAGTTCCAGATTTACTCGGTCTTCAAGCCTGTTTCTACGTGAAAGTGGTAATAATAATGTAGTAGAAAATGAGATAGTATAGTGGGAAAGTGGAATTTATAGAACCATGTGTGGATGTTATTTGATGTTTACAGACAATTGTTCAAGAAATCCAGGAAGAGCTACTTCTGCCCTGCCTTTTGATGGCTAGAACAGTAGAAAATTTGTTCAGTCATCTTCCCTTAAGTTTTCAGTGATATTCTTTGTTGTTTTTTTGCTTTATTTACAGGTTGTGAACTAAAGGCTGACAAGGATTATCACTTTAAGGTGGATAATGATGAAAATGAGCACCAGTTATCTTTAAGAACGGTATGTACATTTTCCAAAATAAACTTTTTCTTGAAATCAGCCTATTTCTTTTTGTGTGACTTAACACTTTGATAATATTTTTTTATAACTGAGTATTGTATATATGTGATAGCGCACTTGGCATCTTTACCTCTCAGTTGGTAATCATGTGAAGTTCAGTCACAGGAATGTTCAACTTTCCATATTTATGTACTTTGTTTCTTTGGCTGCATTATACAACCCTTTAGGGCAGTGATGAATCTTTTTTGTACTGTACAGTAAGGCCCTGTAGCCTTACTGCCTAACTTGTGATAGATAGGTGGCCAGTAAATGTTAGTGATCCATACCGTGGGTAACTGATACCTACCACTATGCCATCCAATACATTTCTATGCATTTATTCAAATGTATCAAATACTAGAAAATGATTGGCAAGGCGACATAAAACTTGAATGTTGTGCACAATAAAGGTTTTTATCAGTGGTGGTAATAATTTTATAATTGCTTTTTTTTTCTTTGAAGACAAATTTTGGGGGATTGTAAAATGCGAAATTAAGCTGAAATACTATTTTTGTTCACAGGTCAGTTTAGGAGCTGGTGCAAAGGATGAATTGCACATTGTTGAAGCAGAGGCAATGAATTATGAAGGCAGCCCAATTAAAGTCACACTGGCAACTTTGAAAATGTCTGTACAGCCAACGGTAAGGGCACTTAAAGTTTGGAATTTATGTCAAGGTCCGATTCTATTGCATTAAAGTAGATATCATTTAACTTAGACCAAGGACTTAGGAGGAATTTCCTCTGGTTCTTACTAGTAGTAGCTGTGTCTTCTTTAACTGTGGGGTTGAATGATCAACTCTTGAACATAGTGGTTTGCTACTTGTTTGTCAGAAGTGAAAAACAGGTTCACTGGTTTGTTCATTTGGCTTATGAGTTGGCCTGTAATGCCTATTAATGCAAACATTTTTCTAAGTTTGTGATGAACAGGTTTTTATACTGAACATTTAACCTTAAAAATTTCTCCTTTTTAGGTTTCCCTTGGGGGCTTTGAAATAACACCACCTGTGGTCTTACGGTTGAAATGTGGTTCAGGGCCTGTGCATATTAGTGGACAGCACTTAGTAGGTATGTTGCTGTGTATTAGGCTATTTATTCTCAAATGCAGTTGCTTTGTTTCCTGTTTGAACTTTGTTCAGTAGTTCTAATACTCTTGTCTTCATAATCATTCACATGGAAATAACTGGAAAAGCCCCCCCCCCATTTAAAACCTAGGAGAGTATTAGCCTTGGAAAGTCCTTTTTAAAAAATTTCTGTGCCCTGTTTGCTGTTTTTCTAGTAGATCTTTGTTTTTAAATGCTCACTACTGTATGTTATGCCTTTTTTTTCTGAGTTCTTCCTTGTTGGTTGAGTTTTAATAGTGGATAACAAATTTATTTTAGCTGTGGAGGAAGATGCAGAGTCAGAAGATGAAGAGGAAGAAGACGTGAAACTCCTTAGTATATCTGGAAAGCGTTCTGCCCCTGGAAGTGGTAGCAAGGTTCCTCAGGTAGGTGAAATTACAGCAGATCTCTTACTCTGGCCTTTAGTTTGTGATTAAGGTCAGTACTTGTTCATGAGTATATGGATGCATATATTTATATATATATTTTTTTCTTTAAGAAAAAAGTAAAACTTGCTGCTGATGAAGATGATGATGAAGATGACGATGATGACGATGATGATGAAGAGTAAGTATAAGTACTATGCTCTTAGAAGCTTGACAGGTGTCCGGGGGTTAGTTTATGGAAATTATTTACTACAGTCATCCTGTGAAATTAATATAATTAAAGGGTAAATGGCCAGTGGTTGTCATTTCGAGTTAAAATAGCTGAATTAAAGAATGTTAGGGGATTAAGAGCCTTTATAGTGCTGCAGTGTACTGCAAATTTTAAAAGAATATGCAGTATTTCCCAAATGTATCTGATTAGCTTTTTTCTTTTTCTTTTTTTTAAAGATCTTATTTATTCATTTGACAGACAGATCACAAGTAGGCAGAGAGGCAGGCAGAGAGAGGAGGAAGCAGGCTCCCCGCTGAGCAGAAATCCTGACACGGGGCTCCATCCCAGGACCCTGGGATCATGACCTGAGCTGAAGGCCTAGGCTTTAATCCACTGAGCTACCCAGGTGCCCCGACTAGCTTTTTTCTGAGGAAGAGTTAGTGAACCTGTGATAACAAGTCTGCTGGTACACATGTTTTTTATTGAACGCTGTATGATAAATGGTTTGGGTAGAAAGAATCTGAATAATTCCAGCTACATTCATTTGTAAGTTGTTACTTCATGGTCCCCCCCCCCCCCCAAGGATTTTGGCTCTTGGTTCTTTGGTCCTTACTGATAAAATAAGATTCTTCTAAAAGAGATTAAGAATGGGTGCTTGGAGGGCACCTGGGTGGCTTGGTGGGTTAAGCTTCTCCCTTTGGCTTGGGGCTTGATCTCAGGGTCCTGGGATCCAGCCCAACGCCGGGCTCTCTGCTCAGCGGGGAGCCGCCTTCTCCCTCTCTGCCTGCCTCTTTGCTTACTTGTGAGCTCTCTCTGTCAAATAAATTAAAAAAAAAAAGAATGGGTGCTTGGGTGACTCTTCAGTTGGATGTCTGCCTTTGGCTCAGGTCATGATTCCAGGGTCTTGGGATCGAGCCCCTCAACAGGGAATCTGCTTCTGCACCTCCCCCTGCTTGTGGGTGCGCATGTGTGCACGCTCAGCTCACTGGCGCCCTGTCTCTCCCTCTCACATTCTCTTGTGAGCTCTCTCCTGTAAATACAGTATTTAAAAAGAGATTAAGAGGATATTCGTGGAGGATTTAAAATTGGGGTGGAAACAATTTAATGATAGGTCTATTAAACTTGATCAGGCTAAGGTAGAGTTACATGCACCTAAAAAATAAAATGCTGTTTGTAATTGGTCTTTTCTATGTGCAGTAATATCAGTAACTTTTGATAAGTTGAACTTTTAATTATCTGTCAGGTTTTTCCCGAGTTTCCAGGTTGGTCCATATATCTATACACATATATATATAGAAAACATAATTCAAACAGAATGTAAGGTCAAACACATACTAGGTAATGATCAAATATGAGAGTTAGGTTTTCAGTAACCTCAACTAGCCAAGCTGGTAGTTAATAAAAAAGCCATTTGAGCATGGCAATGAAGGCTGTAAAGTAGGAAAAGACAGAAGAGTTGAATGATTTAAGAAAATGCAGGATTACCTGCATATCAGACTTACAAACAATATAGTTGTTGTTTCACTGTTAACTACTTTGGAGAATAGTTTTTAATCAGACAGAATTAAAATGATATACCCCAGGAGAAGAATGGGAAATGGACTTAAAATAGAAATGAGAAATACGAATGGTATATGTGCTTTGAATTTTACTTAGTCCTTGATCTCACATTACCTTTGTGTAGATTTACTGTTTATGTCCAATAACCTATTCAGTGAGGAAACAATCCCTTCTAGGAAGGCTTTGGAATGGGACCCAGTTGTTTTTATTCTGCTTGAGTTTTGAAAGATTTCCTGTCTTTAAAATGGGTATGTTTCTTGGTACAACCACAGTGTAGAAGAGTTTGTGTTTTTCCATGTTCCCTCTAAGTTGTCTTTAAGTTTGGTAGTGAGGGAGGAGTGAGATAAATATATATAGATGTTAATCAAGGTCCAGATTACTAAGTTTTCATATAAGGGAAGAAAGGGTGGGTGGTCAGATAAACGTATAGGTAGGGATAGTTAAATAAAACTGCTTGTGATAATTGGTTTTATAGAAATTCTTGTCATCCTGGGACACCTGGGTGGCTCAGTCGGCTAAGTGGCTGCCTTCGGCCCAGGTCATGATCCCAGCGTCCTGGGATCTAGTCCCACATTGGGCTCCTTGATCTGAGGGGAGCCTGCTTCTCCCTCTCTCTCTGCCTGCCATTCTGCCTGCCTGGGCACACTCACTCAATCTCTCTCTGACAAATAAATAAAATCTTTAAGAAAAAAAATTTCTTGTCATGTTGTTTCTAAGTGTGGGGAAGAACATAACAGGAATTGCGCTCTAAAGCCAAAACTGACAGAATCACTGTTTAAATTAAAGGACAGTGTATATATAGCTTTGCCTGTACTACATGGTATTTGGCAATCATTAATTTACCCCAGTTCTGGAAAGATGGGTGTTTTCTTAGTGCAAGTAGATGAAGTTGCTTAATTTAGAGACTAGTGTGGAAAAGAAAAAACATTTTGGTTAGTATAAAAGTTTTTGAGGTAATTAAAATATGAGTTAGATTTGCTATTAGCTAGTACTTACATTAACTTCTCAAATTTTCCCCTACAATTCACCAGTTTAGAATTAGAATGCACAGTTCAGTGGTTCTTACATTGCATAGTTGTGCAGTCATCACCACAATTTCAGACCATTTCATTTCTTCAGAAATAATCCATAATATGACTTAAATTTATATTCTCCAGCTCTACTCAACCAGTAATGTCCTTTGTCTTATGGATTTGTCTATTTTGGATATTTCTTGTAAATGGAATTCTACATTCAGTATGTGATTGATGTCTTAAAAGAATCATGCATGTTGTAGTATTACTAGTACTTGTCTTGATATTTGAGTTGTAAGAGGTTTTTTGTGTTTTGGGACAAGCACCTTATCAGATACAAATATTTTCTCCCATTCTGTTGGTTGTCTTCCACTCTTGAGTGGTTTCCTTTGCACAAAATTTTTTAGTATCCTCATTGCCGCCTTTGTAATTGAAGCATAGTTGACCATACAATGTCATATTAGCTTAAATTTTTGTTTTTAATGTGTGAAGTCCCATTTTATTTATTTTGCTGCTTGCGCTTTTGGTATTAACGTAAGAAGCAATTGCCAACTCTAGTGAAATCTTTACTATGTTTTATATTTAGATCTTTGATACATTTCTGAGTCCGTTTTTGTGTATGGTGTGAAGTTAGGGGGACCAACTTAAGATTCTGCATGTGGATTTCCAGTTGTCCCAGCACCATTTGTTAGGCTTCTTTCGCCATTGAATTAACAGTGTGATCACTGTTGAAAATACAATTACTATAAATACATGGGTTTATTTCTGGGCTCTCCAGTTTTATTAATGTGTGTGTATCGTTAAGTGCTGGTAAAACAATTTGATTTCTGTTGCTTCGTAGTTTTTGTGGGTTTCTTTGAAAACACTAGTAGGTGAATCCTCCAACTTTGTTCTTTTTCAAGATTATTTTGGCTGCTTCAGGTTCTTCAATTTTGATACAAATTTTAGGATCATTTTCTACAGAGAAGTCAGTTGGGTCTCTTAGGGACTGTAATGAATCTGTAGATTATTTTGGAGTTGCCACCTTAGAATATTTCTACTGATGTGTGAACATAAGATATGTTTCTATTTAATTTCTTTAAACTACAATCTCCAATTTTTTTACTCACTTATTTGTAAAAGAACACAGTGTTTACCATCTTAACCATTTTTTAAGTGTGCTGTTCAGGAGTGCTAACCATATTCATACTGTTGTGTAATAAATCTGAAACTCTTACCTACTTAATATTGAAAATAATACTCATTGAATGAAAACTCCTTTCTACCATTCTCCAGCTGTCTGGAGCAGTCTTGCAACCACCAATCCGCTTTTGGGTTCTTGGAGTATAAATATAAAGATTACTTTTGATGCCTCATTAAGTGGGATCATGTAGTATGCCTTTCTGTGACTGTTCTGTTTTAGTTAACCGTGTTTTCAAGGTTCGTCTGTGTTTAGCGTGTGACAGATTTCCTTTAAAAGTGAATATTCCAGGGGCGCCTGGGTGGCTCAGTCGTTTAAGTGTCCGACTCTTGATTTCAGATCAGTCATGATCCTCAGGGTCCTGAGATTTAGAGGGCTCCACTCCATGCTTGCTCGCTCTCCCTCAAATCTTACCCCAAAATCTGAATATTGTAGTAATAACTGAATATTCCATTAATTGTGTATATATCACATTTTTTTATGTATTTGACTGTTAATGGATATTTTGGGTTGCTTCCACCTCTTGGAAATTGTGAATTATGCTGTAATGAAGATGAATGTGCAGAAAGCTCTTCAAGATTCTGCTTCTAATTCTTTTTGCCAGTCCCCAAAAGTCTGAAAGTTACTGTCTTGATTGACAAAACTTGTAGGTTCATCTAATTTCTACATAGTTTTTTGGCTTATGTGAGTACATTGAGTCAGTATTAATAACTCTCTCCATTTGTAGTGATGATGATGATGATTTTGATGATGAGGAAGCTGAAGAAAAGGCTCCAGTAAAGAAAGTAAGTAGGATATAATGGTATGAGGTCCAAACAGCTAATAACAGAAATGTTGGAAATTTTTTAGTGCTTTTCACTTGTTTTGTAGTTAATGAAAGCTGCCTTGGGAGGAGTTGATGATCTCATACTTACTTTAGTCCTTTTGTCATCCTAAAAACTTTGCTAGTAGTGAAGAAGGATCTATTTTCTTTATCCATGGGGCCTCCTCCCACTTTATTAGTTCTTTACACCTTTTGTCAGAATGACTGCTTTTGTCTTGGCCTAACACATATGTAGTTTTAAGGAAGTTTTATTTGCACTCATGTCTGTTGTTTAGGAGAGAGCAGTGATTAAGATTAATTTCTAATTGCAGTCTATACGAGATACTCCAGCCAAAAATGCACAGAAATCGAACCAGAATGGAAAAGACTCAAAACCATCAACACCAAGAACAAAAGTAAGTGGCACCATACACATAAATGCAGCTTTCATTGCAGTAGTTAAAAAACTACAAAGTTCTCCTATGGAAGAAGCTAGTCTGAAATTTGACATTGTTTGGAGAACCCTTGTAGTTGGTGTCTTAAAGAGCCAAAGTATGCTTGTTAGTAATTACTGTCCTGTGTATGACTGCTGGCATTTTAGTGGAGGAGGATGCCAAAAGAAAATTTTTATTGCATTACAAACAGTTGTGTCCTGTAAGGAGTTTGAAAGTATTTTATGGCATGGTGCAGTTTTTCAACCCTGGCTGTGTGTTAGGATCTGACAGCTTAAAAGAACCACAGTACCTGGGCTTGGAGATTATTAGAAGCTGCAGGATGGGCCTCCAGCATATTAAGCTGCATTTACTTGCTTCATTCTTGGGGCCTTTGGGTTTCAGTTTTGGAACCTTTAAGTGGTTTCCTTTAAGTGTATCAAAGTGTAGAACTGATCTGGTGTTGAATTACAAAAGCAAGCTCAAAGTATTCCTATTCCTTTCTTAAGGTATGCTACTAAGAATAAAAAACAGTTGTTCAGCTATTAATTTGAAATAACAGCACAACTCTGTACATTTTATAAAGAAGGATGGTAAATAAGAGGGATTTTTCTTGAGCAAAACCAGGTAGATAGGGGATGGGTCTTAAGAGCTATACTCCAAGGACCTTTTGAAATTCGTCTTTTTTCTCCCCCTGCCCAGGGTCAAGAATCTTTCAAAAAACAGGAAAAGACTCCCAAGACACCGAAAGGACCTAGTTCTGTAGAAGACATTAAAGCAAAAATGCAAGCAAGTATAGAAAAAGTGAGTAAAAGGATCTTTCTTTAAGAACTAGATAGGTTTATTCCTCCTTATGTTAAGGTAATACTGTTGTGAAGGCTTGAAACTAGATTGCTCCTTTTTTTTTTTTCCTTGCTACACCTGCCCCTTTTGTGTTTTTTTTCTTGTTTTTTTCACATTTGTTTCTAATCCCATGATTTTTTTGGTGTGTACTTGAATTTACTTATATTTTATTTTATAAAAGAAATACAAGTAGATTGGTTTTAAGATTCATTCTGATTTTAAATGTGTGCTATGGTGAGTGCTGTGAATTGTGTAGTAAGACTGATGATTCACAGACCTGTACCCCTGAAACAAATAATACATTATATATTTTAAAAGTTCAGTAGATTCCTTTGCTTGTTTTTTTTTTTTTTTTGGTTGTAAGATGCTACAGAACCAGGAGAGGGCGTTGGGTTTTATAAAATTGTAAGCCACTGGAAAACGTGGAGACAGTGTTGTTGCTTGGTGGTGTAGCTAAAAAAAATACTCATGACTGACTCTAGTCAAACATTTTCCAACAAATTGGAAAATATCTTTTTCTATTTGCTTTTTATACTGAGATATTACTGGTCAATATATGTGATAATATCTTGAATCTTTAATAATGCTTAAATTTAAAAGCCTTTTATCGTAGTGGAAATGTGAGAAGAAATTAGCTCTCATCCTGCTGCTTGATTGGGGAGCTCAACTAAACCTTAGTGAACTTGGACTTGTAGAATATGGAATAAATAGTTTAAATGTTTTGAAACATTTGAGAAAGGCTATAATTCTGTGAGTTACGATATAAGACCCCAATTAGTTAGAATAAAGGCGGGATGGTGAAGAAAAGTTGCTGGCTCTCCTTTCCCATGTTTTTCCTGTGCTTTCTAAGTTTTACCTGGCTTTGCTAGATGTCCTTGTGCAGTGAAGAGTCAGTTGGAAAAATAACGTTTAGAACCAGGATGTGTTCATTTGTGCTTTGGTGCTATGGTATACCTTTCTAGCTTCTGGTATCACGGCTTTTTTTTTATCCCTTGCATACAATGCTAAAATGACATCTTTCAGATCCCCCCCCCCCCATTTTAATATGGTCCTATCTCCTTGATTTAATTACAGGCGAATTGAACAGTCCTGGGCACTACTGGTAAATTAAGCCTAAAGCTGGGGAGAGAGGAAAAGGAGAGACAAATATAGTCCATACTGACTGTCATCAACAATCCAGACTGAAGTTTCAAATTCCCTTTCCTGATTTGCCACCCACCCACACTCCCTTCCAGGCTGGAAGCAATCTCATTCTTGATCTCCTAAAGCACTTTTCTTTTGACTGCTGTGATTTCAGTGACCCCTTACACTTGGCTTTCTATGATGTGTGCAATTGCCTCACTTCTTGACGATGTTTCAATCACTTCTGTATCTCCCTAGCTGCTCAATAAATATTTTAATGAATCAAATAAGAATGTATGTGACAATAATTTAACAATTGGAAATTACAGTGAGGTTTATTTTCTAGGTTATAGAGGTAGTTTAACTATCTTACACCATACATCTGATCCCTAAACTGTTCGTGCCATGATTCCTTTGGCATTTTGAAACCTTGATCTTTTAAAATGTGTAGAAAATTGAGGTTAAAGGAAAATTAAAATTTAGTTATAAAAAGAGGAAACAAAAAGGATATACTTAGTTGTAAATAAGATCATTCAGAAGTATTGATGAATATGAACACCTCAGGGTATTTTGCAGTAATTGCGATGTTTAAAAATACTTGGTGATGAAATATTTTGAAAATAATTTGGTGCTAGTATTACGATTTCTTTCCTGTATCATCCATAATTGATGAAGGAGGTTCCAAGTTACAATTAGTGAAATGTGGGGCTAATTTTCCCTCCCATTCGACTTCATAAACATCCTGAACTGACTCCCAGGTTAGCACTGTGCTGGACCTAGGTTTTTAGTAAGTATTAAAACAATTTTGATTTCTTTGTATTTGGTTCTGGGTGGTATATAATACAGTAGGCAGGCAGTTGACATTTGAGGGTCTGAAGAATCTCAGTTGTAGCTTATATTTTGCATTTTTAGACAAAATGTATTGTCTAAAATTGGAGAGAATTCGAGACTTTAATAACCTTAGCAGTATGGGAATACTATGAAAGACATAAGGTTTTTTCCCTCCATTTTAACTTTAAATTCAGTTGATTAACACAGTGTGTTAGTTTCAAAGGTAGAGTTCAGTGATTCATCAGTCTTATACCCAATGTTTATTACATCACGTGCCCTCCTTAATGGAAGACCTAGCTCCTAAGTCTCGTTGCCCAGTAGGTGTTTCTGGGCCTAAAAACAGTATTAAAATGAAAGAGTTGAATTGATATGAAATGAACCAGTGATGTTTATAAATAGCATGAAAGTCTGTGAGGGATTTCATAATATCTCAAAAACAGTACTTCCATACTTAACCCTTAATAATGCTTTTGTCTCCTAGGGTGGTTCTCTTCCCAAAGTGGAAGCCAAGTTCATCAATTATGTGAAGAATTGCTTCCGGATGACTGACCAAGAGGTAATTGAATTTTCAGGACCTATGACCAAATCCAAGTATTTTATTGTGACTTATTTATGATTCTTCTGGTTTAAGTATTGGCTTCTTTTAAAAGGTTCCTAACCATAGACAATACTTCAGATTAAATACATAGAAACTTTAAGGATTTAGTTGGTAGAGATTGAGAATATAACTCTTTAGTACATTTTTCTCAGCTTTTGATAATAGTGGGTAAATTATCTTTTTGGTTCCTGAGCTCACTTTTAATTTTGGTGCTTTGTTGGTTTAGGAAGTATTATTCTCTGGTTTCCTTGCTGCTCCATTTGAGTACTTGAGGTAGTCTGGACTTCGGCTTTCTTGTGAGTTGGCAGAGAAGACCATTTTCTCCATAGGTCTTAGGGGAAGCACATTTTGCTGAAATCAACCTAAAGTGTAAAATCTGGAGGAAAGAAGCCAAATTGTAGTTAATATTCAATATATTAGTTTGAGTCATCTGTTAAGTTTTGTATTATGTATTATTTTGTCAATAGAAAAAAATGCATTTATTTTTATTGTCTTATTTATGGTTGCTGACTCAGATTATAAAGGAAAACGTAAAAACAGGTAAGGTTCCTAGGCGTCTTATATATACAGAACACTCTGTTAAACGGTTTTTGTCAAGAATCCCCAAGCCTCAACTTTTCTCAGTAAACGAGGAAATTTTGTCAGTTTGAATTTATTTTCTACCAGTTATTTAAGTACTTAGATGACTTAAATGGGAGTACTGTTTATTTCCAGTTTGAAATCCATTCAGTATTTCAACACTACTATTTGTGAGGTCAGCCTTAATTGACATGGCTGTGAAATGATGAAATTCAGTCTTGCACTCTTTTGGTTGCTGTTCTCTTCGTGTATATTTGAACCCCAAAGTGCAAGTGTGAATTTTCGAATAGTGGACATCTGTTAAACAAAAATCTTGTGAAACTGTAGTATGCAGCTATTAGTTCAATATTGCGTAGTAGAAAGTAAGATGTAAACCAGCATTTACTAACAGGGAAGCACAAAACAAATGATTTCTCCCACTAGTACCAAAGGAAGTGGTGAAATAAAACTTGTAATTAAGAACAATTCAGGGGAAGAAAAAATAACAAGTTGTAAAGGACTTCCACCCAGTATATCAGTCTTGGCAGCTGAAATGACTGAATTCCTGCTTTCAGAAGTATTTTCTGAGTCTAAAACTGAAAGCCTATTCTCAAGTGCAAGGATGAAATTTCTGCAGTATTCAAAAGTAGTTCTGCTTACTATTACAGAGATTTATCAAAACTGTAAATATGCCTCAACATTTTTACAGCATACTTAGATATAGGTCACAATGTATAAACATTTTTTTTTCCATTGCCTATGCAGTTTTTCTAGTGAAAAAGAGTTGCTTCTGAGGATTTGGCTAGTAAAATCCCTTCCAGATGGGACTTGAGAAATACTAGCAAATCTTTGCAAACGCTCTTGAGTTAAGAGTTAATGAAAAAAATTGTACTGCTTTTTGTGGAGAAACAACAGATGAAATTTTGGTGAATGTTTTTGTAAAGATAAAATGTTTACTCAAAGCAGTGATGATTCTACAAAAGGTGTTTTGCTGTCCTCATATTCTGCATAGTACTGCCCCGTTGGAGTCCGATGTTTCTTTTGACTAGAGTGTCATGAGATTGTTCTTCAGCATTTATATTGAACTGAGGGAGGATTTTTGTGAGATTTACTCAAGTTTGATACTCCGTTCCTTTGTGTTTGAAACCCAGTGACTGTTGAATAATGGTATTTTTCAGAGTCCTATTTGAAGCACTGGAAATCATACTTCTGAAGAAAAGACTGAATCTTCTTAGTGACATTTTTAAATGGTTAATTGAATAAAGCCTACCTTTAGTAGTAGGATTATGTAAATGCAGAGAAGTTCAAAAAAACTTACCGTAATGTACTCCTATTGTCTTAAAAGGAACTTGTTGAAGGCTGTAGAGTTGACAAACATCAAGACTGTTATTTTTATTCGTATTTTTAAAGGTTTTTTTCTTAAGTACCTCACATCCATCACAGGGTTTGTACCACAACCCCAAGATCAAGAGTTACATGCTCCACCAACTGAGCAGCCAGGCATCTCAAGATGCCTTTAAAAAAGAATGTTATCTATGGATAGGAAAAGAAATGCCAACTTGAAGTGGATAATTAATAACTATACTTAGCCAAGACTGTCATTTAAATGATTCTTTTATGTGGATGTTAATACTAGCATGAGAATAAGTATAAATTTCATCATGTGTTAAAGGAGGACATAGAAATAGAGATGCTCTTTTATCAGTAGACAACATCAAATCATTAGATTTTAAGAATGGAAAACAGATTATGTCTTGGGAGATTGGTGTTAAGTGATTTAACAAACCAGATAAGAGCAAGTGTGAGTAGTTAATCTGGTGTAGTTTCAAGTAAATGTAATTTTTTTTAGTATGTGTCCCATAGGCTTAGAAATAAATGTGTTTAACTGTGTGTTCTGTATTTCTACATGTTAAATCTGGCAGCCCTAAAGCAGATTACATTGGCCAAACTAGCTTCCCTACTCTTGCATTTCATTTATCTAAGCTGTTAGAAACATACTAGTACCCTTGACTCTGCTTACAAAGATTCACATGATTTTAGTCTGATTTGAAGTATTTGAAATAAATTATGTCTGAGTATATATGGTTGAAATTAGTTCTTAATAATGTAGTGAACCTTTTTGGTGATAAGATGAAAAATTAGATATGTTGAACTGTACAAAGAGACGTTTAATTTATTGGTGTCTATGAAGTGTTGTGGTTCTTTAACCGCATTTCTTTTTTTTTTTTCCAGGCTATTCAAGATCTCTGGCAGTGGAGGAAGTCTCTTTAAGAAAATAGTTTAAACAGTTTGTTAAAATTTTCCGTCTTATTTCATTTCTGTAACAGTTGATATCTGGCTGTCCTTTTTATAATGCAGAGTGAGAACTTTCCCTACCGTGTCTGATAAATGTTGTCCAGGTTCCATTGCCAAGAATGTGTTGTCCAAAATGCCTGTTTAGTTTTTAAAGATGGAACTCCACCCTTTGCTTGGTTTTAAGTATGTATGGAATGTTATGATAGGACATAGTAGTAGTGGTGGTCAGACAAATGGAAATGGTGGGGA